>JARHVA010001704.1:972500-980000 GCA_037957365.1 Torreya grandis
TTTGGTAAACTCTAAAAATAGTAAGTGCAATCAATATCTCTTTCACATTTAGAGTTGTATTTAAGTACTTTATTTTATAGAATCTAAATTTCAATAGTTTTATCTTATTTAAAATTCATGGATCATAAAATAAATAAATCAACAAAGTATTATAAAAGTTTGCATCCAATGCATATGAGATTGAGTTTCTTGAAGGCATAAACACTTCACCATTTTCAAAGTGGTAGACTTATATCTTTATCATGAAGGAAAAATCAAGGAAGAAAGCATAAGGATTTTTTTAGAGTTGATTGGAAATAGTATATTCCAAAGAAGGATTTGTAATGAAGTGGAGAAGGTAATGAATTCCAAAGTTAATAAGATAATGTGTGAGAGAGAGAGTATTAAAAAATATCTAATAAAATGGAAACGCTGCATAATTGAGGATGTAACATGGATGAGTGTTAAATTTTTTGTTAAACATGGAATACTAATAGCAGGGCTCTTGGAATGCACATGAGAATATTGTTATGTCTCATTTCACTTAGGTATTATGTTGTAGGAGCATTTGGGTTCACAATTAATACTACATAAAACAAAAAGACTTAGAGTAGAAATAAGTAGTTTTTAATATTTTACATAAGTTTCTTGAAATGTTTTATGTAGCCTTTATGTGCACATAGATATACTTCCAATAAGCTCTTTTTGTGCATGCATCTTGGGACATTTAGTGGACATGGACTTAATCCTTTAGAAACTTGTAAAATTTTGTGCAATTTTGTTTTAAGGTCTCTACTAATTATGTATAGTAAACTAGATGTTTTGCATATATAAGTGAAGTTGAAGTATTGTGATTATAGAGTCATAATACATGATTTTATCTTAAAAATATTTTGATATGCTAAGAAGAAGTGTTGGCATGCAAACATGTGATTGGGATGGTATTTCACAACCTTTCACATTGTCTTCTATGTGCAAATGCTTTTTGTTAATGTTACATATTTGGTTTGTGATGTGCAACTTCAAATTCTTTGGATGTACAATGTTTTATGAACTTTGTTAAGTATAGTGTGATATTTCACATCTAGTGATTATCTAATATATTTCAAATTGTAAATGAATGGAATAAAAAATGACACACGATGAAGATGGTGATATAATGACCAGAATAATATTTATTTTAACTTCCTAACTATTTTTTGTTGAGTGGACATTGAGATAATTAAATGTCACATAGATATGTGTTATTATTAAATTTCATGTAGTGATGTATTATTAGGAATTGAGAATGTATCATAAATCTAATGATTATGGCATGCATAGCTGAGTTAGTTGAGATAATTAATTTAAGTGGGTGGATCATGTATTTATATAAACATACTAATAAATTTAAGAGAGAGGGTAATTTGAGTTAGAAAGAAGAGATAAAACCAAGATTGGCTCAAGTAAATATTTGTAAAAGTCATAGATTTGAGTAGTGAGATATGATGTAACACATCTCATTGGATATTTTTATAATTATGCATTCAGATGGTAATGTATGTAATCAAAATATAGGTGTGTGTAAATTTCAAGTCCTCAATTAAATTTAATGAAATCATTTTTGTTTCATTTTTTACCTATGTGTAAGAATAAAGAGTTAGTCCATGGCTCTATTGAATTTATGGGATACATGGTATACATCCATCCTTCATTAGATCCCATAACCATGACTACACCAATTGGTATCAAAACAAGGTTATCCTTATAGGTGAGTGCATGAAATTCATGTTGAGTCCAATTTATTTTCCACATTTATGAGTGTGGGTATAAATTAGTGAAGGCATATTCCAACCAAGATAATGTTGGGTAGAAGGTGTAGTAATTATTATTTATTTTTATGAAAATAAATGGCACATATAGTATATTTCAATGGAAGAGTATCAAGAACACCCAAAGTGCCAATAATTATAGACTTGGCTGAGTTAATGAGAGGCATGTAAGCTAGTTTAGAGGTAATGAAAAGTAGAAAATGTAGAGTTCTGATGGATGGTGAAAGAGATAATGAAGTCATTGAAGAAATGCCTAAGATATAGGCAAAATAATATTTTTTTGATGAATGGGAAGATAGATTATTATTAATACTCATGAAGATGAGTAATAAGACAAAGTTGGACACCCCTAGTATTTAGGGAATTTATGTACTAAATAACTCATTGATTAGATCACTAATTTAGAGAAATATTTTGATTATGAGGGTATAGAAGATCTAAAGAAAATAAGTTTTTCATGAATTTTTTTGAAGGGTCATACGTCCTTGTGGTGGGAACATGTGCAAATGGAAAGAGATTGTAGAGGTAATGACAAGATAAAAAATGGGATCAATGGTTGAAAAGTCAAAGGAAAAGTTTCTTATTTTATATTACTAGTTGAGTTTCTTGAAAATGTTGAAAAAAAACAAAGGAGATGAGTGAAAAATATTATACTGAAGAGGTTCACTATTAGAGTGGGTCATGTTGAATATGGCACTAGAAATATATCAAGATACATGAATGGATTGTATATTTCCATTCAAAAAAAAATTGGAATTACATAATTGCATTCGATCGAAGAAGCCTACCAGTACATGTTGAAGGCTGACGATAAGTTGTCCCACATAAAATAAGGTGAAGCACAAGGGAAATATAAGTTTAGACACACAATGGGATAATGAGGTATCATAAGAGGTTATTATGTGAAAAAACAAGAAACTAACACTTCTCAAGGTACTAATACTAAAAAAGAGGTAGAGGATATCTTATAAGAGGTAGAAGATCTTATGTAAAGGGTATAATTTAAGGATTCGTTGGTACATGCTTCAGATGTGGTGAAATAAAGAAGAGTGTTTTAGTGACCACATGCACACAATGATGGTAACATATGAGACTATGTGTATGTGCATATCATACAAGTGAATGATGAGAGTATTGTGTCAACAAATTATGTATAAGAACTAAAATTAAAAAAGCTCTCATGATGAATAGGGTTGAACTAGCTATGGAGGAGAATGTTTCTACATAGAATAAGAATTTTTCAAATCCATTTGAAAGTTTGGAGGTAAGTGTTGATATTGGTAGTAAAAATAATCTCATTTCATAAGAAATATTAGAGGAGCTTGGTATGAAAATGATTGTGCATCCAAATCCTTATATGGTAACTTGGTTGTTGAAAGTAAATCAATTTATCATAGATGAGAAATGTCTAGTAAGTTTATATATTGATGCATACAATTATGAGGTCATTTGTGACATATTTCCCATGGACATATGCCATGTCTTACTTAGAAGGCCTTGGTAGTTTGGTAGGAAGGCACAACATGATGGTTATGAAAATACATACACTTTAGTGAAGGATGGAAGGGTGTATACTTTAAATCATTTGAATGATAAATTAAGTGGATAAGGATCTAATATTTTTGATTGATTTAGGAAATCAACTCCTAAAATAGGTGAAGAATGAGAGAACATGTTATAATTTAATCCATAGGCACATGCAAGTTGTGGGTGTAGGAGAAGAAGAGGCACTACCGCAAGAAGTGAAAGACTTATTGAGTGATTTTGCAGAGATAATTTAAAATAATCTACTAGAAGAGTTTCCATCCATGAGGACTATTAGTAATCACATAGATCTAATTCCATGATCTAGTTTTCCAAACAAAAATGCATATAGAATTATACCTAAGGAGAATGTAGAGGTTTAGAGTTAATTAAACAAATTCTTCGATAAATTTATGATAAGAGAAAGCTTGAGTCTATGTTTAGTTATAGTAGTGTTAACACCAAATAAAGGTGAAGAGTGAAGGATGTACATTGATTCTAGAGCTAAGAACAAGATAACAGTCAAGTATAAATTTACATTTTGTATGGATGACTTGATGGATCATTTGAGTGGAGTGAAATACTTCACAAAAATTGATTTGAAGAGTACATATCAAAAAATTTGCATCATAATAGGTGATAAGTGAAAGAATACATTCAAAATGCAATAAAAATTATGAGTGTTTTTTCATGCCATTTTGGCTAATTAATGCATTGAGTACATTCATAAGACTCTTGAATAAACTCTAAAATAATTTTTTGTTAAATTTATCATTAAATATATGGATGACATTGATTTCAACAAAAAGAAGGAAGAACATGTAGCATATCTAAAACAAGTGTTTTAGCGATTGTGAGAGGATAAGTTGGTGGCTAATTTGAAGAAACGCAGATTCATGAAATGGAGTTGGTATAGTTTTGGAATCCCAAGATGATTGAATATGGATCTATATAATGTGTAAGATATCTTTGAATGGATGTCACATATAAGTACATTTAAAGTATGCTAATTTCATGGACTGGTAAGTTTCTATAGGAATTTATTTCATAACTTCAGTGGAACATGCATGCCTATCATATCAAAAATGCGAGATGATAGAAGAGAGTTTTTATAGATAGATAAAGCAAAACATATCTTCCACATGTTAAAGAGGAAAGTGCCTAAATAACCAATGTTGGCATTACATAATTCTAAAAAAGTATTTTAGGTTGATTGTGATGCAATTGACATGGAAATAAGAGTTGTGATAAGTCAAGGAAGTAATCCCATTTCTTACTTCAGTGAAAAATTAAATGATGTGAAAAAATAAGTATTCAGTTTATGATTAAGAGTTTTATGCCATAGTGAAATCACTCAAGTAGTGGAGGCATTATTTATTGACCAATGATTTATTGATGTTCATAGACCATTAATCACTAAAATTCATCAATAATAAAGGTAAGATAAACCTAATACATATGTACAGGGCTGAGTTCATATAGAGTTACTCATTTATGTTGAAGTAAAAAAGTGGAAAGTTTAACAAATTTACAAATGCATTGAGTATAAGGTGTATCTTGTTGAGTGATATACAAATGGAAGTAATTATATTTGATTCTATGAAGTAAAGTTATGCACAAGATGAATATTTATAAAACTATCAATTGTGGACAAAATTCCATGACTAGATTACTTTTTGCAAGAAGGATTGTTGTTTAAAGGAAAAATCTTGTGTTACCTCTAAGAGGATATATATGCAAAACATTGATCAAAGATATCTAAAGTAGTGGATTATAGAGTCATTTTGGCAATGAAACTTTTATGTGCAATTAGCTAAGAATTAATTTTGGCCTAAGATGAGTAATGATGTGTTAAATCTTGTTCAATAATGAAGTTTTATATTTGGAAAAAAGAATAAGTCATAATTCAAGGTTGTATCAACCACTAATTATCCTAGAGAGACCATGGGAGCATATTGTTATGTTGTGGAGCTAAAAGCTTCACCAGGATGCAAACATGGGAAGTTAAGGAGGATCCAAAGTTGCGGGGAGTTGCTGATTCAGTTGCAGGAAAAATGGCGTCGGTCTGATCAGCCGACGTCGGTCAGATTGCAAGAGGAAGCAACCGGCGTCGGTTACCAGTCGGCCGACATCGGTCATGGAAGCGCTGACGTCGGCAGCTTGTGTGAGAACAGGTAGTTTGCATGGCGAATCCGAGAGAGTCTATTTTTGGACTGCTAGTTTGCATGTTGAAGGCTAGTTGTAGTCTTGAGTTACGAGTCTAATTATTGTAATTAGGTTAGTATAATTATTGTAAGCATGAGATCTATATATGGACTCATGGGCTGTATTGTAAGTGTGTGCTAGAAAGCCATAGAGCTTTTAGAGAGAGCTAGTGTAGCTCCTCCTAGTTCCAAAGGGGTGCTGAGAGTGTTTGATCAGGGAGAGTTGCAAGGTCTGCAAGGTCAAGGAGCTGATCCACCGGGGTACTGGTTGAAGAAGGGTTCTTCAGGGGTGTAGAGAGATCTACAATTGTGAGTATGGTCTATTGAATTGCAGGTTGAAGGTTCATGGGAGATCTACTTGGAGTACGGTTGTGTGCTTGGTGAACTGGCAGCGTTGTTACTGACTGGTTGGAGAGGTGAACATCAATTCTATATTGGAGTTGATTGTTGGGACCAAGAGAGAGAGGGAAGAAGGTCTTGAGGTGTGGCAAGCCTTTGAGGTGGAGGAAGAAGTGGCATCTTCCTTATTGTATATTCTTCTGAGTGATTATTAATACAATTGTGTATTGTCTCTCAATTCCTGTGTTGTTTCATATTTCTAGTTACTTTATATTTCTGGTTAAATTCCGTGATTAGTTGCTAATATGAGTAGTAATCATATGTGCTCTAATTGGTAGAGCAAGATCCTGACAAGTGGTATCAGAGCATGTTTGTTGTTCTAGGTGCCTGACACATATCATCATGGATTTTGTTTTAGAATTGATGAGAACACATAAATGATATGATTCTATTTTTGTCATTATAGATAGATTTTCCAAAATTTTACATTTTGTTTTATGCAAGAAAAATAATGATGGTAGCCTATAGTTAGCTTGTTTTTTAGGGAATTTCTAATATTTCAAGGATTTACACACATCACAGTGTCTGACATAGATACAAAGTTTGTTGGAACTTTGTGGAGGACATTTTTGAAGAAGATTAATACCAATATTTAATTTAGTTTAGTGTACCTTGGTCAGACATATGGACAAATAGAGATGGTCAGCATAAGTCATAGTAATTTAATGTAATGTTTGATTAAAGGGAAGATAGTAACATAGGATTCAATTTTGGCACAAGCTAAATTTGGTTATGATAATTTTGTTAACAAAAGCATAATACTTTATTGAATATATGCATGACCTACATCAACAAGCACATAAAATTTTGGAAAAGGAGAACTATGTAATACAAGCATCACATAAATTTAAAGAGAAGTAGGGTATAAAGTAGAAGACATGGACTTAACACACCTAAAGAAGGAGAGGTTGATAAGTTGAAATGGAATAAAATTAGATCATGCAAATTATTTCCAAAATTTGCATCCAATGCATATGAGATGGATTTTCCTATTGCATAGACGTTCCACCCATTTTTAATGTGTCTGATTTTTATCCTTATCATGAAGGGAAAAGTAGATAAGAGAGTAAAATCATAGTTTATGGTGCTAATTATAGATAAAATAATTATTGATAAGGCACTCAAAGGAGTGAAAAAAGTAATGGAGTCCATAGTTAATAAGACGATGCACAATAGAGAGTATACAAAATATTTGATAAATTAGGAAGTCCAATGAATTGAGGATGTGACATGGATGAGTGCATGAAAAGATTAAACATGGAATAATGATAGCAAATCTTGTGGAATGCATACAAGCAGGATCTCATGGTTTATTTCACTTATCTTGGTAGTATTTTTTAAGAGCATAGGGTTCACAAGAAATATTTCATCAAGAAAAAATACTTTAGAATAGAAATAAGTAGTTTGAAATATTGTGTGTAATTTGTTGTTCGATCACAAGGATATTGAATTATTTTTGAAATCCTTTATGTATACACATATATACTTACACACAACCCTTTTGGTGAGAACAAATTATATAAATTAGTGGATAAGGACTTAGGATTTAAGCAACTTTCAAATTTTTTGCAAGATTTTATTGG
>JARHVA010001704.1:985000-1175000 GCA_037957365.1 Torreya grandis
AAAAGCATAAGGCAAAAAAGGAGTCTTGGAATTTGATTCACATTTCAAGATTGTAAGTTTGAGTCTTGGTTCATGTTATCTTTAGTTTTTTTGTGGTTTTTTTGGTGTTCATTTGTCTTGAGAAGTGAGAAAAAGGTGAAAAAAAATCTTGTACACAAGCTTTGGTTATGGATAAGTGAAAGTTCTTTCAACGACATCCAAATTTTAGCAGTAACTTGTACATATTGTGAATCACATAGTGGAAAGGGAGTAAAATTATCTCGCCCACTGGAGTTTCTCCCACACCAAGTTTTTCTAAGATAATTCATGTGTTTTTATTGTGTTTCTTTTCTAATATATTATTCATTATTAGTTTATAATTTTGTACTTTCATTTCCAACACCTTATAGCTCCATTTTACAAGTAAACTAGTCTATACAATAGCTTATTCAATCACTTATTGAATTAAGAGTATAAGATCTATGTTGGTGAAGCCTAGTGTGTAATATCCACCTAGTTTAAAAATTGTCTCTTCATTATATATATATATATATATCCTCTCACACCCTTATGTCTAGCAATTTTACATTGCATATATGGATATGATATTATCTTACATACATCTTGACGTATACATGATTTTCATGCACACTACTATAGACACCTAAATTTGATATTAGCCTTATTTTCACAATGTTTTTCATGTGGATTTACACATATATAATCTCATAATAAATTAGGCACTTATTGACACACTTGGTATTTGTATTTTGTTATGTTGTTTGATTGTGTGATCTTTTGTTTAATCTCTCTTTTTACGTCTTGGTTTATCACAAGGATCCATAAATTGACTTATTTGTTTATCCTCCTCTCTATGTCCAAGACAATATCAATATAATTGGATTATTTTAGTTATCGGTAGAGTCCAAGGTTACTGATAATGTCCTGGTATAACTTTTGCTATGTTTTTGGGTCTTTCACCCTTTGGCATCATTATATTTTATTTTTTTGGGCCTTGTTGGGCCAACTTTTCTACACCAATATTTTATTAATTCAAATTTGATATCACTATATATACAAAGGCCCTAAAGTCATTTTATGGACACAAATTAATTGATAAAAATAGACACCTAGCTGATTAATTATGTTTAAATTTGATTAATTATATTTCTAATGTTTCTAACGAATAATTATGATTATGCATATAAATTTCATGTTTACATGAAAATATGACTTGGGTGAAATTATATTCAAACTTGCATTTATATGATTTGGTTGGCACACACACATAAGTGGGAGAACTACGTGTGGTTTTAGTCTTTTTTGAATTTTTGGAATGTAGGAAATGCTTAGACATTCAACAAGGATTGGTTGGGGTCAATTCAACCCAAGATCTTTAACCCATTTTAAAGGTTTTATTCATCCAAGTGTCTTACTAAATTTTTGGAGGAAGAGGAAGCAATTCTATTATTTTTGTGTGTTATTTATAACATCTAAAACATAATTATACAAAATTAGGTAGAGGCAAACATGTTCTATTGGTTTGGATAAGTTTTGAGCTTGTAGACGCTACCAGAAAAGTCAAATAGTTCTAACTACTATAAGGGTCTGATTTTGTTGGCAATGTCTAAGAGGTTCTAAACATTGTGCCACTTTTAGGATCTATTCATCATATGAGGCTAAGCCTTTTATAATCTTTTAACCATTTCTTTGATTTACATATAGTCTCTATGAGCTAAGTATCTTATCCATTTAGTTAGTCTTGCTTGTCATAGTTAACCTAGCACAATATCAAGTAGCCTTTTCAATGAAAAATATTATATTTATTTATATATTATCTATAATATCAATTAATGATTAGTTTAAATTATTTTATATTGTCTAGGTGTAAAATAAGCAATTTTTTTTGGTGAACCTGATTATTAATTTGGCTAATCAATGCTAGGTTGCATTCTACATTAGGATTTTAATTTCCTTTTTAAGTTTCCATTTACATAAGGGTTTTAATATTATTTTTGGGGTCTTTATTTTCTAAATTATATTAGGGTTGGGACTTGTGGTTTTATTCCTTATTATTATAGGATTTAGGTTCATTTCCATGCATGCATATACTTTAAACCCTATAGTGTGTTATCAAGTATATTTTATGTTTTCAACACATGTTGTGCACTATACTTATCACAATGAATGTACAAATGACCATACCAATGATGACATAGATAATAATGATTATGTTAATGATGATAATGAAAATAGTTATGCTAGTGATGTATCCTTATATAATGGTAGTGAAGGATAAGTAGGTCAAAATAATGTTATAAGTCATATGCAAGAGAATAATTATCTCTGTCCTTCCATAGGTCCTTTTAATATTCATTGGGGACAACAAGTATATAGTGAAGTTAAAGTAATGCATACAATTATTCATACTCTTAAGTCTATGAATGAACATGATCAATATTTTTTAGACATACTAAATAAATGGATAGATGAAATGCATTGCTTATTGAGATATTAATGATGTTTCTATACTTCATAATTTTATGTCTTGCAATGGAATTTTTAATAATATGCTTTGCAATGATATTTTTATTGATATGCAATGTCTTTATGTTTCTAAGAAACATAATGATAATCATATTTATACTTATAATTAGTATTTTACACCCATGTTTGAGTTATATGGTGAAATGAGACCCATCAATGAACCTTTCCAATCTATATCCATTCCTAATAGTCAAGTAGTGTCCATGATGTGTGCAATAAGTAACCCTAAAAAACTAGTTGATGTATTAACCTTAGAATTAATATAATCTAATTTTTATGTTGATTTTAATGTTTACTAGGAAAACCTATAATGCATGTAATATTTAGTTAGTCTTATCCAAGATGATTTTTCATGCCTCAATTTCACTTATGCTATGGACAAGGTGAACCCCGTATCCAAATTGAAACTTTATATCTTCTGATGTAGTCATGGTTAGGGGTCTCAATTACAATATGCCTTAGACCACACAACCCTCAAAATACTTAGTGGAAAAATTAAAATTAAATTCAATAATAACAACTCAAATATTTATTTGAATTCAACCAAAGGAAATACAACAAGCACAATGACACAATCACACCATGATCTCACAATGAAATTTGTTACTACATTAGATCTGTATATCTCAGCTTTGATAACTCATAGTTTTTATAATATAAACTCTCAAATCTAATATTCCTATCCAAATTTAAGTGCCCCATTAGTATAGACACATGGGAATGATTATATAGATGTAATACTCACCTACTTACATTAAGTGATTTTACACTAACAAAATTAACACACCTTAGTGTATCCCAAACATTAAATGTGACAAATATTAAATTTATTCACATTTCAAGGAATAAGAATATTTTATAACTTAATGTGTCCCTAAAACAAGTCACAAACATTATTAAATGAATCCTTATTAACTTTCATGACTTTCAAGATTAAATGCCAAGTAGTCAAAACTGGATTCAAATACATATAAATTTGCACAACATCACATGCATTTAAAATTAGAAAACATCTTTACCATGATTATTATGCCTTCTCAAGGATGATAAATAAAATTTCCTTTATTTTTCCAAATGATTTAAAGCTCAATGAAAAACTTATATAATGTATAATAAATAACAACAAGAAATCTCTCTTACTCTTCTGGATATGTGGTGAAGAATAATGTCAAATAAATACCCTACTTCAAGAAGTGTCATAGATTGACAAAAACATACATAACATCTCTACACTGTTACATGATAACAACAAATTATTAAAAAAATCACATCAGGCCTCCTAGACTCAATTAGATAGTAATTGGATACAACTGTGAAATAAAATAAACAAGGAATATTACTGACATACGTGTGCTCACAGGGAACACAAAACTACACTAAACAAGGCACTCACAAAAGATAACACATAACAACACAAAGAAAATCTACACAATAAATAAGACTTAAAAAAACTCACATCATAAGTGCAGTAAGAAACCTTGCATAATACAACACTTAGACAAATTTCTAAACTAACAATTTTTTTGGTTGATGCATGATTACTTGTGAACCTAGATGATCTTGCATCATACACCCTAGATAAGAAAAAGAAACACATGCTCATGCTCATGTAACTTATAATATATCTACTAATGATATTCCTTATTTTTCATCTCTTAATGTGCTAATCCATGTTACATCTTCTATGTCTCAAACTGTTCATTTCACTAGATATTTTGTATATTCCTTATTTATTTTGGTCTTTCAAACTCACATGTTATTCACCTCTTCTATTTTTTTCACTCTTTCTCAGGTATATGCAATCTTCAATTTCTTTATTTAGAATCTTCATTTGCACTATTTATACTGTCTATCATAATATGGATATAAATCATCCACATTGAAAATAGGTGGTATGTTTATTCCTTCATGTAACTCTATTTTGTATGCATTCTTTCTAAATATTCACAAAATTCTACATGGATCAATATTTTTCCATTTCAACTTATCATATGTACCTTTTTTAAATATTTCTTTTCTCAAGTATGCTAGGATTAAGTCTCCCATCTGATATTAAACTTCTCTTCTCTTATGATCTACATATTTTTTACAATGTTTTATTATTTTCAACTGTTCTTGCACTTATGTATGTACATCTCTCATATATTTTGTAACTTCATGCTTCATCACTTCTCTATTTCTCATTTTTCATGTCCCATAATTCTACAACTCCTCTTGGACTTGAACTATTTTTTTTGAAATGGTGTCTTCCCTATAATTCTATTCATGGAATCATTATAAGAAAACTTAACTTTCACTAAAATATTATCCCATGTTCTCAATTTAACTTTAATTAAACATATTAAAGTTTTACCAAAACTTTTATTGACTACATTTGTTTATCCATCTATTTGTGAATGGTATGTTGAACTAAATTTTAGTTTGGTATTTAAATTATTCCACAATTTACTCTATAAATTTCCAAAAAAAAAACACACCTCTATCTAATACTGTACTATGAATTAAACCATTTAGTCTTACAACTTCTCTGAAAAATAAATTAGTAATTTTTTTACATCACTAGTCTTTATACATGCCAAACATTGTGCCATTTTTGAAAATCTATCAACTATCACAAATACTAAATCATTTACTTTCTATGTTTTGGGGAATCCTAAAACAAAATCCATACTTATATCATCCCATGATTTATTTAGAATAGACAAAGGTTGCTACATCCCTGTATTCTATTTTTTACCTTTTGATAGTTGGCAAACTCTATACTCCTGAACACATTTTTGCACATCTACATTCATATTTGGAAAAAAAAATAATTATTTTCCACTTGTACTAATGTTTTGTCATTAAAAAAATGACATTTAATCCTCCACTATGTTTTTCCTTGATCAAATTATCTTGCATTGAACCTCTTGGTATACACAATTGTCTTCCTTGGAATAATAAACATTCTTGAATAAAATATTCTAACCATGGTGTTCTATCTTTACTCATTGGTTATTTACATGGATTCCATGATTCATGAAAGTATTAATCTTATTGATACTATTATTTCATAATATCTTTTCCTATGACTTCCACTCTTAATTATTTTAACAAAATAAATCTTCTAATTAATGCTTCAATAACTCTGTTAGACTTGCCACTTCTGTGTTTCAAAAAAATGAATAAATATATAGGATTTCAACCCACTTCATATGTATCTAATTCAACTTATGCTGATTATTGATGAATCATAATTTTTGATGATTTTTGTATGATAAAAAATCATTTGGCAAAAAATAATGTCTCCATTTCTTTAGTGTTTTCACAATTGCATATAACTCCTACTCATATATTGAATATTTTCACTTTGCATCATTCAACTTTTCACTAAAATATGAAATAGGTCTTCTTTATTGAATCAATAATTCTCCTATTATGGTGCCTCTCGCACAACAATCTACATGAAATAATTTATTAAAATTTGCCAATGCCAACACTAATTGCTTAGTATCTTCTTCTTCAACTACTAGAAATTATGTTTTATTTCCATTATGCATATAAATTCTCTTTTATCTTTCTGTATTAATTCAGTGATTGGTGCACATATCCCATTGAAGTTCCTAATGAGCTTCTTGTAGAAACTCACTAATTCATGAAAAATATGTACCTAAAATGTACCTTGTAGTGAATACCAATCTTATATAGCTTGAACATTGTCTGGATCTATTTTTAAAACTTCTTGAGAAATCATAAGTCTCAAGTAAACTAATTATTTATACATGAATTTTAATTTATTCACGTTTACAAACAAATAACCATATCTTAAGCTTTCTAACATTTTGCACATGTGTTACAAATGTTATTCCTATGTTCTACTAAAACTAAATATGTCATCAAGATACACAATGACAAACTTAAACCAAAATGGTTTAATAACTTCATTTATCGATCTTATGAATGTGCTCAATGTATTAGTTAACTCAAATGGCATAAATAACTAATATTATTATTTTTGTGTTTTGAATGTAGTATTCCATTCATCACCATATCTTATGCAATTTTATGATATCCACTCTTCAAATAAAATTTTGTGAAGTATCTCACTCCACTTAATCAATCCATTAAATAAGTTGTGGATGGCAATGGAAATCTATACTTTATAGTAATATTTTTAATGGCTATAGAATCAGTGCACATTCTCCATTCTCTATTTTTATTAGGTATTAATATTATTAGTACTACACATGGGATCAAACTTTATCTATTTAAACCCTTATTCAACAACTCTTGAACTTGTATTTGTACCTCTGTATTCTATTTTGGAGTCAACCTATGCGCTACTTTGTTTGGTAAACTTGAACCAAGTATCAAATCCATGCAATGACTTATGCTTCTCATTAGTGGTAGTCCATTAGGAATATCATTAGATACAATTTATTCAAACTAACTTACTATCTACTTTACCTCTTGCAATAATGTTTCTTCTTCTAGGGCTTCTTGCGAAGGTTTTGAAATTAACACATACCATTCACTTTTCTTTACTTCCTTCAAAAAATATTTTCTTGATATCATCAACACTTATAGAATCTTTTCCATTTATTCATAATTATCCTTCAAAGGATTCAACATATGTTTTACTCCATATTTCCATATTGTAAGTGTGTTAACATGACCATCATACTATGGTTAAACTACCGAGTCCTTCCAAGAAAAATATGACAAACTTCTATAGGCATAATGTCACATAAAACCTCATCTTTATACATCCCAAATTAAAAATCTTGCCAAATGCAAAAATCCCTTCAACTCAAGTTTATATACCTTTTATTTTGAAATAATATTATTTGTGCTTCCACTATCAATAATCAATTTGCAACATTTATCTTTCAATTTTTAAATAGTTTTGAATAACTTATTTCTCTATTTAGGACTATTTTCTTCTTTTTCAAGCTTAAAAAATACTCTCTTCATCTTGATAGCTTCTCCAATCTCCATTTCATCTATATTATGAATATATGAAACAATTTCTTCATCTATTTATGGGATATGAGAACTCTCTTCAATTCTTCTTTTTTCTTTAGTATGCATATGAGGACATTCATAGTATTTGTGGCCAATCTCACCACATCTGTAATATGTTCCATTGAATTCATGAACTCTACCTCATCCATAGGTATAGGATCCTCTTCATTTAAAATTACCTTTACCTCTCTATGTATTAATAACATTACATTGAAAAATATTTTCCTCACCCTCTGACATTTTTGTAGAATAACATTTGATGGTTCTACATCCACACATTAATCTTCCTCTTCCTCTTGATGTTCCTCATTGTCTGCATAATGTTTTTCCTATAACTTCAATGCAAACTAATAGGCTTATTATCTAGATATAAATTTGATCATACCAAATTCATCTTGAATTTCCATGTGCAATCCATTTACATATATGGATATATTATCCACATAATCTTCCACATGACCCACTTTGATAGTAAGTTTATAATATTCCTTAGTGTATTCTTTGACACTCATCTCTCTCTGTCATAGGTTTTAGAGTTTCTTGAGTAAGATCATATTATAATCCACAAGAATGAATTTAGATTTTATCTTGAAAATAAATCTATTCCATGTCTTAATATTTTATTTAACTTTGTGTACTCTCTCAGCTTGTATATTTTTAGACCATAATGATACATGACCTTTAAATTGTGTGCCAACAAACTTATGCCACTTGGGATCTTACATAATTTCATACTTGAATTATTTATCTAACTCAATGATCTAGTTAATGAGATATTTAGGACTCAAACTTCTAAAATAAACTCCAAGGTCCAACTTTTGTTTCCTTATCATTCTCACAATAGATCACAAAAATCTATCTTTAGGTTCATTAACCTCTTCTTCCGCATCTTTATCTTTAGGTGCTTATTATATAATCTTTATATCACTTTCATCATCTAAAACTTTAAATCCATGATGATGTGTATAGTTTCCACAACTTCTATCTGGCTTGCATTTATCTTATCATGTTTTATAGATGTGCTAATCTAGGTGCTCTAAAAATCAGGATCTTATACCACCTAAGCCTCCTCTATGTGCCATTTCCTCAAAAATAAAAGATCTAGATACCAAATGATGATCTTAGATTAATCACACCTTACAACTTATTCCTAATGATCTTTTTGGAAGATGTTTATAGCTACTTTATACCCACATTTGCAAATGCATTAAACAACAATTAATAATAATGACCACAACCTCGATCTAATACTAAATGTTGTAGTCATGGTTAGGGGTATCAATTAATATATGGCTTAGATGACACAACCCTCATAATACTCAATGTAACAATAACAAACCAAATATTTATTTAAATTTCAACCAAAGGAAATACAATAGGTAAGATGACATGATCATACGATGCTCTCACAATGAGATTCATTACTACATCAGATCCATAAATCTTAGCTCTACTAACTCATATTATTTGCAATATAATTCTCAAATATAGTATTCATATCCAAATTTAATTCCCTCCTTAGCACAAGCACAGGGTTATACTTATATAAATGCAAGAACATCCTATTAAATGTGGAGTTTGTTTCACCCCTAAGGTTAAAATAAAGTTAGCGAGGAAATTTTAACATGTATTTATTTAATTTTAAAAATGTGGGGTAAATTTTTTATTATGATAATCACTTCCCACATTTGTGGCATGATTTATGGAGAAATAAGTGTGATTTAAAGAGGTTGAGAGAATCAAGGGATTATATTTTATCCAGTTGGTTAAAACCTCCCTTATTTTGTGCCATTTTGGTGGGGATATGGTTTATCACCAAGGTATGGATTTTTTTTTCAAAAAGTATAAAAAGTGGTGAGGGTAAACACATTGTAATTGTGTTTTGCATCTTAGTTTGAGCTTTGCTTTCTCTCTGTGGTCAGTGTGATCATTTTTGAGGTGTAGCTTTGCATCTCAAAAAATTTGGTGTGAATTCAAGCTGGAGAAAATTATCTCTATGAGAAGTTTCTTGTTTAGAGTTGTTTTACTCTTGTTTATAATATTATTAAGATCCTCTTGGTGGATGTAGCCCACAATGGGTGAACCACGTTATATCAATGTTATGTGTGTATTTACTTATATCTAAATTTTTCTTCTATATGTCTCTACTACTATGATTTTGAGGAATGATTTCCATGTTTCATATTATTGCATAAGTAATTAATTTTAATCACTCATTTCTAACAACTAGTATCAGAGCTAGCTTTAGTGGTTTTGTTAAAGTGGTGAATCACATGGAAATTAGCTTGAGTGGGAGCTATGGTAGATAATGACAAATCTAGAGTTGAAAAATTTAATGGGAAAATTTTTGGATTGTGGAAGATGTGGATGAAAGACTACTTATTTTAGAAGGATCTTCATCTCCCTTTGATGGGGAAAATAGGCCAACCTTCAGGTATGAATCAAGAAGATTGGGATTTTCTAGATAGGAAAACACTGGGAGCCATACAATTGTGCCTTGTATATTTGGTTACCTTCAATATTTCAGAGGAGATGACCACATTTGGTCTAATGAAGAAATTAGGGGAGTTATATGAAAAACCCTCTACCTCTAATAAAATATTTTTGATGAAAAGGTTATTTAATATAAGAATGTCAGAAAATGGTTCTGCAATTGATCATTTGAATGATTTTAATATGGTTGTGAGTATGATAACTTCTGTTGGTATTAAATTTGAAGATGAAGTTAAGGCCTTATTGATTTTGTGCTCCTTACTAGATAGTTGGGATAGCTTGGTTATGGCTATGAGTAATGTCATCCTTTGTAAGGAAAGTCTAAAGTTTGAGGATTTTATAAGTGTGATTTTTACCGAGGAAATGTGAAGGAAGAGCATCAGGGAATCATCTTCTGGAAATGCTTTGATAGTGGAGACTAGAGGGAGAAAAAAGGATAGAAGCAAAGGAAACCATGGAAAATCAAAGGGTCGGGGAAGATATAAATCTACAACCAAGATGGTGTGCTAGCATTGTGGGAAAAGTGGACACATAAAGAAGGAATGTTGGGAACTTCAAGACAAGAAGACTAAACATGAGGAGACCAAGGAAGTAAATATGATAATAGGTAATGTTAGTTAGGATGATTTAATTCTTTATTTGGATAATGTTTCTGAATCTTGGGTATTAGATTCAGGGGCTTCTTTTCATGCCACCCCACATAGGCATCATTTTATTGATTATGTCTAAAGAGATTTTGGACATGTTTATCTTGGGGATGATGAACCATGTAGTTTAGTATGGAAAGGTTATGTTCAGATAAATATGCAAAATGGGAACACATGGCTACTAAAGAATGTTAGACATGTCTCACAATTAAGGCAAAATTTAATATCAGTGGGGCAATTGAAAAGTGAGGGCTGTTCAGTGATGTTTTTAGTAGACTCTTGGAAAGTTATCAAGGGTGATCTTGTGGCTGGGAGAGGTAAGAAAATTGGTAATTTCTATTTGACTAGTAGTGTTGATCACTATAATTTAGCTGTTACATGTAGAGATGAAACTTTGTGGCACTAAAAGCTCGATCATATGAGCTAAAAGGGCATGGAAATCTTGAAAGACAAGTTGCTTGGATTGAAATAGGTTGATTTAGACTTTATTGATGATTGTGTGTATGGGATGTAGAAGTGAGTTAAGTTCCTGAGGGTTGGACCTACAAAGAAGGAGAATAAGTTGGAATTGGTTCACTCAGATGTATATGGGCCAACTTAGGTATCTTCTATTGGTGGTTTAAATTATTATGTTAAATTTATTGATGATGTAACTAGGAAGGTTTAGGTTTATTGCATTAAGAATAAATTTGATGTGTTTGAAAAATTAAAGAGATGGAAATCCTTAGTTGAGAATGAAATAGGTCTCAAGTTGAAATGTCTCAGGTCGGATAATGGAGGTGAGGATTGTATCAAAGCATTTGATGATTATTGTTCATAGAATGGAAGTCATAGGCAAAAGATGGTCCCAAGGACACCAAAGGAGAATGGAATGTCAGAGAGGATGAATAGGATAATCATGGAGCATGTTAGGAGCATGAGGTTGCATGCAAGGTTACCCCTAATGTTTTGGATAGAAGCAATTAACACAGTAGTATATCTGATTAACAAAGGACCTTTAGTGCCTTTAAAAGAAAGCATACCCGAGGAAGCTTGGTTTGGTAAGAAATTTAATTATTCTTTTCTTAGGGTCTTTGGATGTGAGGCATTGGTTCATGTTCCCAAGAAGGATAAGACCAAGTTAGAGGCTAAGTCTGAGAGATGCACCTTTATTAGTTATGGTGAAGATGACTTTGGTTTCTGAGTTTGGGGTCTTAGAGACAAGAAAATATTTTGGTCTAGGGATGTTGTCTTTACATAAAAAGTCATGTATAAGGATCAGTTGGAGGAATAGGAACAAAAAGAGTACACAGTTTTGGATGATATTACGAATGGTAAAGTGTCCAAGGAGATAATTCAAGAACCTCCTACATAGGAAACCCAAACTCTTGTAGTAATAAGGTCTCTTAGGGTAATAAAAGCTCTTGAATGTCTGTCCCCATCTTTGAGTTATTTTTTACTTACTGATAGTGGAGAACTAGAATATTTTGAGGAAGTAATGCAGGTGAATGCTATGCTACGTACCTAGGGATATGATATATTATTGTATATGGGTTGATGGAGATGCTGACATGTGGCACACATCCCCTTAGTTAGTTATATGGGTACAATATATTAGGATAATAGAGTAACTTGTGGAAGTAGTACATTGGGTAATGGTCGGCCTACACTAGGATTAGGAGGTTACCCATCCATAGGTTATATATATATATATATATATATATAGGAGATGATTATCATGGTAAATATATCAAGTAAGCATTGAGTCTTCTATTGTAAGAGGATATTGGAGGTTGTCCCCTCGAAGAGACATTGTGGAGCTATTCCTTCCTAAAGGAGTATTATATGGTGTTTCCCTACCTGAAGGGTATTTATGCATATATTTAATAATCAAGATCATATCAAGTGGTATCAGAGCTTTGATTTGGGCAATTTGTGGAGCAAAATACATAATGCTATGTACCTAGGGATATGACATATTATTGTATATGGGTTGATGGAGATGTTGACATGTGGCACACATCCTCTTAGTTAGTTATATGGGTACAATATATTAGGATAATATAGTAACTTGTGGAAGTAGTACATTGGGTAATGGTCAGCCTACACTAAAATTAAGAGGTTACCCATCCATGGGTTAGATAGATGTATATATATATATATATAGGAGATGATTATCATGTTAAAGATATCTAGTAAGCATTGAGTCTTCTATTGTAAGAGGATATTGGAGGTTGTCCCCTCGAAGAGACATTGTGGAGTTATTCCTTCCTAAAGGAGTATTATATGGTGTTTCCCTGCCTTTAGGGTATTTCTTCATATATTTAATAATCAAGATCATATCTAGTGGTATCAGAGCTTTGATTTGGGCAATTTGTGGAGCGAAACTCTAATTTTAAAAAAAATCATCAATAACTTTTGATTGGTTATGAATTTTTTCACAATTGTTTTACTAGATATGGATAATATTTCAAATAAGTCATAGTAAAAAAATATAGATTTTTTGATTCATTTTGAGGGCGTTATTGCTATTTTAGGGTTTATAATAATTTCACTATATCTTCCGAAATATAAGGAATTTTTATTCAAAATTTTTACTGGAGATTTAATCATATATAAGAGAATAATATTCAAAATTTCAGATTTTTTTGAGTTTTTTAGAGTGATTTGTTGCGATTTTATAGATGAGTTATTGACATTTTAGGGTTTCATGAACCCTAATTTTTTTAAGGATCATGGAGTTGCAAATATTTTCAGGGGAAGATGATATTGATGCTAAATAATGGTGGATCCTTTTGGAGAATAATTTTACAAAAACTTTTGGGCATAGACAATTACTTCCTTTTTTATTTGGGTCTGCACTACATTGGTTTGATCAATTGAGCTATACAGAAAGGTTTTCTTCATGGAAAGAAATGGAACAGATCTTTTTAGATCGTTGGGCTATAAAACAAGAAGTAGAAAAAGAAGACGTAGTAGAAGAAGAAGAAAAAAAGAAGAAGAAGAAGAAATAGAAGAAGAAGAAGAAGAAGAAGAAGAAGAAGAAGAAGTAGTAGTAGTAGTAGAAGAAGCAACAGAAGAAGAATCAAATGAAGAAGAAGAAGAAAAAGAAGAAGAATTGGATGATAAGGGTTCAAATAATTTGGCTCCAAAGAAATCTGAGTCAATTTTTCATTTTCATGGATGCATTCAAAAGAAAAGGGTTGTTGTGTCCATAAACCCTACCAGTAAGTATAACTTCATCAACATGAATGTGTCCAAGCATCTACATGTTCAAGCAAAGAATATCAAAGAGGTTCAAGTAGATGGTAAGAATATTTCAATGTTTGAAGATCTGAAGCTCATTATGGAAAAATATGTTTTGCATTCAAATTTTTATGCTTTGGATATGGATGATGTGGATATAGTTCTTGGATATCCATGGTTAGAGACTTTGGGAATAATGAATATTAATGTTCAAAAAAAGTTCATGAAGTTTTGGTATAAGAAAAAGAATATCACTTTACAAGATATCATAGTGAAAAAGACATCAATAACAATCCAAGTAGATCATAAGGATGAGATTGAAATAGGTGATGAAGATCCTGATGAAAATTCATATGATATAGATAAAGACCCACTACAAATGAATACTTCATATACTCAAGAGACAAAGAAGGAAAAGGTGGAAGAGGTAGAATCAAAGATAGATAAGGTCAAAGTATTGGAAAAGGTTGAGGTATATAGACACCCACATCATCATGAGAGGAAACAATCATGGAACCAGGTGAGGAAGTGTCATAATAACAATCATTTTGTCTATATAGGAAATAAAATTTCCAATCATTATGGATATGCATGGAATCCAAAGAAAAAATACTATGGCACATGGAATGAATAGGGAAATCATTATGACTATGCATGGAAGAATACCTATTATGGTCATGGTTGGAATCAGAGAAGCGTAGTGAAATATGGTACATGGAATAAAAAGAGGAGAAATTATGCTAGAACACTAAAGCAATATAATTATGATCATGAATGAAATCAGAGGAGCACAAGGGAATTTGGAAACAAGCTTGGAGAGATATCACCTGCCAATATCACATTTGGATGGCTAGATGATCGAGATTGGAGACAAGTGTGCAATGATTTTAAGCACACTCATTATTTAGTTTCTTCTTATGTTTTGATGACAAAACATGTCAAGGAGGGAAGTAATGCTATGCACCTAGGGATATGATATATTAATGTATATGGGTTGATGGAGATGCTGACATGTGGCACACATCCCCTTAGTTAGTTATATGGGTACAATATATTAAGATAATAGAGTAACTTGTGGAAGTAGTACATTGGGTAATGGTCGGCCTACACTAGGATTAGGAGGTTACCCATCCATGGGTTAGATAGATGTATATATATATATATATATATATATATATATATAGGAGATGATTATCATGGTAAAGATATCAAGTAAGCATTGAGTCTTCTATTGTAAGAGGATATTGGAGGTTGTCCCCTCGAAGAGATATTATGGAGTTATTCCTTCCTAAAGGAGTATTATATGGTGTTTCCCTACCTTAAGGGTATTTTTGCATATATTTAATAATCAAGATCATATCATGCTAGGAAGAAGTGGGAGCAAGCCATGATAGAAAAACATAGTTCTCTCATGGAGAACCAAATGTGGGATTCGGTAAAGCTACCCAAGGGCAAGAGAGCATTGCAAAACAAGTGGGTATATAAAATTAGAGAAGAATATGGAGGAAGGAAAAGGTACAAGGCTTGATTGGTGGTTAAGGGGTTTATACAGAAGAAAGGTATTGATTTTGGTGAGATTTTTTCTCGTGTTTTTAAAATGACTTCTATTATAACTGTCCTTGGTATAGTTACATTAGAGGATTTACATTTAGAACAATTAGTTGTGAAGACTACATTCCTTCATGGTGATTTGGAGGATGAATTATATATGGAATAACCATAAGGTTATGAGGTCGAAGGAAAGGATAAATTGGTGTGCAAACTAAAGAAGAGCTTGTATGGCCTTAAACAAGATCCATGATAATGGTATAAAAAGTTTGACAGTTTTATGTTGGAACAGAGTTACTCCAGGTGTCATTCTAACCATTGCGTGTATGTCAAGATATTTGAGGATGGTAATTATATTATCCTATGCTTGTATGTAGATGACATGTTGGTTTTAGGAAAGAACATACAATAGATTCAAGTACTCAAGAAGCATCTTGGTGATTCTTTTTCTATGAAGGATTTGGTTGCAGTGGAGTAAATCCTTGGTATGAGGATAACTTAGGACAAGAAGGAGAGGAAGTTGATATTATCCCAAGAAGGGTATGTGAAGAAGGTTTTGGAGAGGTTTAGTATGCAGGATGTTAATCTAGTTAGGTCTCCTTTGTCAAGACATTTCAGATTATCAAAGGAGCAGTGTCCCAAGATAGTAGAAGAAAAGTTAAATATGTCTAAGGTACCTTAGTCATCAGTGGTTGGTAGCCTAATGTATGTTATGGATTGTACTAGGCCAGATATTTCCTATGTAGTGGGAGTAGTAAGTAGGTACATGAGTAATCTAGGTTATGAGCACTAATAAACAGTGAAATGGATTCCTTAATATTTGTGAGGAACCATGGGTACAACATTATGTTTTGGTGGATCGAACACCACTTTGTGTGACTATGTGGACTTGGATATGGCTAGGGATGTTGATAGCAAGAGTACAACAAGTTATGTATTTAGTATTGGGAATATAGTGGTTAGTTGGATTTCTTGGATAGAGAAGATTGTGGCTTTATCAACCATAGAGGCTGAGTATGTTGCTACTATGGACGCTAACAAGGATATGATTTGGTTAAAATAGTTACTAAATGAGATGGGGTATAAGTAGGAAGTTGGGGGACTACATAGTGATAGTCAAAGTGTTATACATTTATCCAAGAACTCCACTTTCCACTCAAGGATGAAGCACATATAGTTGTAGTATCATTTCATCAAGACAACTTTGGAAGAAAACATGGTGAAGCTAGAGAAGATACATACAAGCTAGAATCCTATAGATATGTTGACCAAGGTAGTCACATTGGATAAGTTGAGTTTATGTTTAGCTTTGATTGGTCTACACAGATATCATGGAGGTGTGTTAAATTTTGTTCAAGGGGAAACAAAATCCAAGTGGGAGATTGTTAAATGTGGAGTCCATTTCACTCCTAAGGTTAAAATAAAGTAAACGAGACAATTTTAACATGTATTTATTTACTTTTATAAATGTGGGGAGATTTTATTAGTTTGATAATTACTTCCCACATTTTTTTCATGATTTATGGAGAAATAAGTGTGATTTAAAGAGGTTGAGAGAATTGGTGGATTGTATTTTATCCAGTTGGCTAAAACCTCCCTTATTTTGTGCCATTTTTGTGGGGATATGGCTTATCACCAAGGTATGGCATTTTTTCAAAGATTATGAATAGGGGTGAGAGGAAACACATTATAATTGTGTTTTTCATCATAGTTTGAGCTCTACTTTCTCTCTACAGTCAATGTGATCAATTTTGAGGTGTAGCTTTGCATCTCAAAAATTTTGGTGTGAATTCAGGCTAGATAAAATCATCTATGCGAGATGTTTCTTGTTTATATTTGTTTTAATCTTGTTTATAATATTATTGAGATCCTCTTGGTGTATGTATCCCACATTGGGTGAACCACATTATATCAGTATCATGTGTATATTTGCTTAGATCTAAATTTTTCTTCCATATGTCTTTGCTACTGTGATTCTGAAGAATGATTTTTGTGTTGCATATTATTACATAAGTAATTAATTTTAATCACTGATTCCTAACACATCCAACTTACATTAGGTGTTTTTACCCCACTATCAACATTAACACACCTTAGTGCATCCCAAACATTAAATGTTACAAATATTAAATTTATTCACATTTCCAAGGAATAAGAACATGTTAAAACTTAACGCACCCTCAAAATATGTCACATACATTATCAAATGAATATTTATTATCATCTTGATTTTAGAATTAAATGCCATTCAATTAACAATATTTCCACATATATAGAAATTTGCACAACATCACATGTATTTAAAATAATAAACTACTTGTACCATGTCTCTTATGTATGCTCAAGGATGATAAATAACATTACCATTTTTTTGACCTAAAAATTGATGCACAACTTGCACAATGAATAAAAAATGACCCCAATAAATCTCTCCTATTCTTTGGCTCTATGGTGAAGAATCATCTCAAATAAATACCTTGCTTCAATAAGTGTCAAAAAATTGACAAAAAATGCATAACATGTCTATACAGTTACACAGTAACAATAAATTATCATAATAGCTCACATTAGGCCTCTCAAACTCAATTAGATAGTAATTGGATACAACTATGAAATAAATTACATGAGGATCATTACTAACATAGGGTGCTCATAAAAAACACATAACTACAATAAATAAGGTGCTCAAAAAAGATAACACAAAAAAACACAAAGATGATCTAGGAAATACATAAGATTTGCAAAAACTCACAATAAACATAAGTGTGGTAAGAAACCTTATGAAACACAACATTGAGACAAAGTCCTAAAATAACATATTTTTTGTTCATGCAAGATTACTCATGAACATAGATGTTCCTGCATCATCTTTCCTTGGAAAACATACACATGATGGGTTAGTATTACTAAAGGATTTCCACCAAAGTTTAAAAGGCCCTACCATACATTGGTTCTACACCCTACCTAGTGGATCTATATCTTATTTATTAAAATTAGAAGAGACTTTATTATATCATTTCAACATTGATAAATTTCCTAGGTTATCATTAGTACACCTTCAAAACCTTCAATAAGGCCATGATGAACCCATGAAAGATTGCATTTTTTAGATTATAAAATACATTTCATTACTTTATATATCAACCAACTAACTTAGAGAAGAAATTTATGTTTAGCAAAGGTCTTCCACCCCTACTTAGGGAAAAAACACTCTATTATGCTTATGGTTCTTTTGATTGACATTACTCTAACATCCTGCATTATGAAAGTGATCTATTACAGTAAAAAATTCTTTCTTATGACATTCAAATTTTGAAAATTTTAAAAACCTCAAATATCTAAGGCAATTCCTCACTTAGAAATGAAACTATATGTAAGATAATAAATAAACATGCACCCTTCATAAGTCCTACCCATTCTATTATTAAACAATCTTCATATTTGTGAAGACTCAGGGACATTCCATGTATCATCTTAGGAATGTTACTTGACATGAAGCTAGTCACATTACCTTCTATTAGTCATCACCCTTCACGTAATTTAACATAAGTGGGGGTAAGGTCATTTTGTAACTATAATTAAATAAATGGGAATATATATTACAATTTTTTTGCACTACAATAAAAAATTGAGGAACTCATAGATAATGGTGAGATTAATTTTGTGAAATATAATGAAACACCAGTTAATTTAATTCATACACCTTCATCTATTTCAAAATATAAGTAAGCAAATGAATCCCATGTGGTTTCTAAGGGACCAATGGTCATTCACAGTTTTATAAAAGGTGAACATATGCAAGCAATTATGGTTGATGACAATGTATAACACAATACATGCACTATTAATTTTATTAAATAATTAGGACATGATGAGAGTGAGTTACAACATATAAGTACCCATGAAGTTCCATTAATGGATATTACATAGCTAATTTCTTTTTGGACTAAGATAATCAAAACATTATTTTTGATAGTACATACCATGCTACAATTAAATGCTATACTCAGAAAATCATTGTTACTACAAATGGAAGAAACATTGGATAATATCAAAAAGATTATTTCATTTAATTTTAAAGGAGATTTTATCACAATTCTATGAGATAATAAATATGAAATACAACATCAAAGACACCTTATTATGGGTACAATTACATCTCAAAGTGCATAAATAGATGAGGAACACAAGAAAGTACTGTGTAATCATGCTATACATGAAGAGAAAGCAAAACAATAACCTCAAAATTATATAAGGAGTGAGTGTTAATTAGTAACTTATCTAAAAAGGATCCATAACCATTATATAATAAAAATACAACCACTACTATTCATATGAGTGCAATCTCAAATGTATATCCACATGATTCATCTATTCATGAGTTAAATTAATGAATTCAATATAAGACAATGAGAGAATATAATTTATTCATCTCATTTGATGTTACTAAATGTGATGAACTCATTGGATAGTCAAAATTAGGACATACATAACACTTCAATTTTATATCATTTGAATATAATTACAATCTAAATCAAAAATATAATTTACAACATTCACATTTATATTAGGATAATATGCTAAAAATATAAATGCAAATAAGACATGAAATAAAAATAGAAAAATTGTGATAAACATCTAAATTTCCAAAATTCTCATAACTCCAAATAAAACATATAAATATCCAAATTCATATACAATAAGATCATATAATATAACATATTAATGTAACAAGGTCATTTAAAAATTAGTACATACTCTCAAACTCCATATCAATTTCAACATATCGATCCATGAGTCCAATGATCTAATGTAATATGGGCCACTATCATCTCAATGGGATCTCAACTAAGACCTACTACATCTCTCATTGTCTTAGAATATAGGCAATCTCACTTGCATCACTACATATTCAAAAACCTCATGTGCTCTCGCCATAAATGAACACACTCTAAAAAATATTTTGTTCAAGATCTCCACCTTGAGTAGGTGGTGGCATATGTTATGTTGTAACTTTGCCTATTAATTTAGTAACCTCACTCCTAAGATTAGCTTTCTCACCAATCACAACCATATAAGTTTTGGTAGCATGAGCCATAGGATCTAAAATTTAAGTGGACAACCTAATGTTATCATTTGATCTCTCTAGAAGATCACCATGAATGACATTGTTAGGGGCCCCTTTTGTTAAAATGTACAATGATCCCTCGATAATAATGGTCTAATAATCATCTCTTGCATAACACACAACATTTAAAAAATATTAAAAGTCAATAAATGACTATTTAAAATTATAAATATAGATACATATTATACATGCATATGAAGACCTAAAATAAGGCAATCATGTTTCCTATCTCCCTATGCCTTATATATTTTCTTACCCATGTCAACATTAGGCTACTTTCCTAGGTCTACATATACCTGGTTAGCTAATATATGAAATAAAAGTGGTTAGTATACTTGGGCCCACTAGTGTGTATACTTGGTAGTACACCCTGCATCATCACAAGCCATAATCACTATTCGGTGGTCTACCTCCCAAGCCAATATATGGGGTAGTTTGAAAATCATATAATAACCTCTACTAATCATTTTCCAACTCTATGTGTCCAATTCCACATAATAGGAGGTGGAAGTTGTATACACATATTATTTTTAAACTTTATCATTTACTGACACTTTCTCTCTTGCAAAAACCTATCGAGTTTCATTCTTTATGAATGCACACCTTAAAGGGTATACTGGGAAAGGGGTGGGCAGACCTTTGGTGCTTCATAATATTTTTAGTCACTATACCATTACCTAAAACCACTACAAGTCACTTTTATCCAACCCCATATGTAATTAAAACTTTCTTATACACTCCTCTAAGCAATTCACCTTCTAAAAAAACCCCTAACTAAGTGTAACCCTTTTTATTTATTTTCTTACTATGTCAGCCTCGTCTATCATTTTAGGAATTAAGCACATGTTACAGAACTCCATCAGCCTAATTTACCTCATTCTATGCTTAATGTCTATCTTTCGTACCAAACAAGATCGACCTAGCTGACCTTATCGACTAAATTCTTAAGAGGTTTTAGGGTCAATCCTTGGCTATAAATACCCCTTCACTTTAATCTAATAGAGAGGAACATTATTTTTTTCATTGTTATAACTCACAGTTCTACTATTTCTAAAATTGAGGAGTCATTGTTTAGGGTTTTACTTTGGAAGGAAAGAAGCTTATCTTGTGAGAAAGTCTTGGATGCAAAGTAGGAGTTTTTTAGCCTATATCTAATTTCTATAGTTTTATCCTTAAAAAGCCACACCAACCTCTTGTAAAGCACCATTGGCCAAGGGAGATATTGAGGCACGAAAATTTCAAATAAAATGTAAGTTTTCCTCTCTTTTACTCTTTCATTTGGTAGATAAATATTGCACAAGATAATAAGATGAATATTTTATTCCTTGCTTAGTTTACCTCTACATTGACTTAAGTAGAGTTCTATTTTCTTGTTTTATTTTGTTTGTTTAACTATCCCCCTTTATTCCATAATCTTTAATGAGCACTATATTAGATTTATTTTATGTATTTTTAGCTTAGCTAGGGTTATTGCACAATTTCATTTACCTAGAGGGTTTGAAACCCTCTCTTTTAGAGTTGAATAGTAAGAGACCCCTTGGTTAGGTTTAGCAGATCCAAATTGGTCATGTCCTGATATAAATAACTATGTAATGAATTATTTGTTAATATTACCTTCTCTAAGCTTGGAATCCACTAAGTAGGACAAGTTATAGATCCATCTTTTTTTTGCATACATTCTGGTGAATCTCACATGAATCTATCCCTTATATTTTTTATTTTTCATTTACTGTCAACTAGATCAGGTTGGCCAATCTAGTCTTAACCTCTATCTATAGATCCATGATTAATAGATAACTAGATCACACTGGTCAATCCCCTTTTATCCTCTTTTTACAAACAACTAAACCATGTTGGTCAATTTTATTTTATCCTCTATTTAAAATTTTATTCAAAAAAACTAGTTTGAGCTGGTCAATCTAGTCTTATTTTACTTTTTTTGTAATATTCACTTATAGTAAACTAGATCGAGCTAGTTGATCCTATCTTATTTTACTATTTTTTAGTTTTTAGCTTTTATAGACTAAATCGACATGGTCAATTCCATTTAACCATTGTGTTTCAAATATTTTTGCTTTTTTAGGACCAAAGCTTAATTAGATGACCCAGTCAATAGAAATTTAGCATTCTTGGCTATATAAATAAATTGACTAGTTGATCTTCTTTGATTTTATAGGTTCACTCTTACCAACTTAGCAATTAAATTTTGTCATTTATCTCATTTGGAATTTATATTTCTCAATAAAATTAATCAGTACATCTAATTCTCATTCTATTTTTGTTAGTTTTTTTATTCTATTAAAAATGTTTCCCACAATCAATTAGATCAAGTTGGTCAATATCTTTCCTGCCAAACAAGATTGATCGAGATGAATAGTAGGAAAATGAAGAAAAGGGGTGTATGCTTAGTTAGGGTCTATTTTAAAATGTGAATTGCTTAGTGGAGTGTAGAAACATGTTTTAATTGATTAAAGAGTTGGATAAAAGTAACTTGTAGTGGTTTTAGGTAATGGTATAGGAACCAATAGTCTTGTGAAGCACCAAATGTCCACCCACCCCTTTCCTGATGTACCCTTTAAGGTGTGTACTCAGAGAGATTGAAACTCAATAGGTTCTTGTAAGAGATAAAGCATCAACAAATGCTATGGTTTAAATATATTTTGTGTATATAGAGGTAATAGCTAAACAATCCTAAACTATCTTATCACATGCTCATACTGATAACACTCAATGTGATAGGAAATTGATAATGAAATAATAAATGATGTAGATACATCACAACTATGTCATCCTCATGCCATATCATATAATACTGGTAAGGTATCCAAATAATGTCATTCACCATCAATCTAACAAAAAAATGCTTCAATCCATAACACTATGACATGAAACACATGAACCACTCAACCACATATTTACACACATCTGGGGGAGGGCCCACTCAACCAATGGAATACCAAGGGGGTGGAATACCAATGGGGTAATCCAAAAAATATGCTCATAGGCCCACACATATAATAAAGTATCTAAACCAAAACCACCATTGCATAACACTTCGATGAATTGATATAAATATCGAAATATATATGCTAGCATGGTATGACTTGAGGAAAACATGATCCCATGAGTTTATATATCATCAATAATGTTATACATTTGGTAAGAAATGACCACTCCATTAGAATCATTAAAAATAAATGAACTAAGTATAACACAATTTTTTTTGCATGTGTGGAATGTCATACATTACAATATTTGAAAGTAAAATAGTAGAATCATTGGGGGTATATTGAGTGCCCTAACCATGTATTATCATTAATTTATGTGTACATTTTCAAGATTGGTACCTCAAAAACCTATAATACAACATGAGTTAGTAAAATGATAAATCATAATATCTACTATACATCTTATAATGTAACAATCATCTACCCTATATGAGGCCATAAAGTAAAAGTGTCAACATTCCAAATCTTTGCTAAGGTATTTATGAGATGTGTATCATATGGCATGGAGATTAGACATCTAACATGCCCAAGGCATATACTATGAATAAGTCTCTGATAATCATCTATAAGCCAAAGACCTTCAATGGTTCCATATGTCAACCTTTACGAAATTCTCCCCATGTCTTCCCACAAATAAATGAAAATGAAAAATCCATGACTAGAATCAGTGTAAAATATGAGGAAATGTATTAAAATGATAAAGTAAACATTAAAATAATTGTTTTACTCTATCATGAATCTTCTAGTCATAAATAAATATTTGTGGTAAGAACTGTCAACAAGATTTAGATAATACCAAAAAGAGGTTGGACAATACTAGTGTCCTAAGGATATTATTGATAACCTACTAAATTTATCTAAAAATGTGTAAAAGTGACAAAAATAATAAATGTGTTTTTTCAAAATACTAAAAATGAAGTTGAAAATTAATTTTTCCAAGAAATACCAGGCCTAATGGATCATCATACTATAGGGCTATCTGGAGACACTTGAATCGAGTGGGGGAAATACATTGTTAGGCAAGCATCATAGTAGATTACATAAAAACCTTCATAATTGGGTAAGTTCAAATTATTTACAAAAATAGAAATCTTAACACTATTTTAATCATCTAAATTTCATATGAGTGCAATGAGTGTCAATTGTGACCACCTTGTCCTTAACTCAGACCTAGACCTATCTTAGGGCCTCTCTTGATCATTTTACAGCTTTTGTGTGACTCAAACCCATTCCTAGATATACTAAAAGCAACACTAAGACACCCCTAGGAACCTAGGTCTCTTTTTTTCCCATTATTATCACCTCAAAACTAGTGCAATCCTTTTGACTATAACACACTAAGATATTGACCAAAGGTCAATGCTAATGTCCCCTTGATGTTTAATCCCCAACAAATATCTTTTTATTCCTCAAAGTGCTCCTAGGGTTAGCCTGTACCTATTTCACATCTTGATAAGCACCAAAATTCTATAAATAGACCACTTTTAATCACTTATCCATTAAATGGAAATCAAATGTAAATACTCAAAGACAATTATGTAAATCAAGGTCATTGATCTTTATTCTACCTTACTTCTGTATAAACCCATTTACAATAGCCTAGAGCTTAGATTACTCAAATTTTTAGTCTCAAGTCACACTCAAATCATTCAAACCAACACCCATACTAGCATTCACTTGCACTTGCACCAACACTTAGATTGGGAGAACTACGTCAAGATTGATTCCCTTTTGAGGTATTGGTATGTAGGCAATGCTCAAAACATGGGGTATTGAGGTCATGTCTAGTATACCCTGTAAATGCCACTCTTTTTCAAATTATGTTCCTCAAATACCCTAATAAACATAGAGGCCTAAGTTTTTTCATTGAATTAGTCAAAACACAAAATATATAGCAAACCAACATCTATGTACACATGCATACACTCCTGAGAACTAGGTGAAGATCCACCCATAAGTTTATTGTCCCTGCTACTAAAAGGACACTAGCGTAACACAAAGAAAACTAGTATGGTGTGTTATTATCTATAGGACCACACTATTATCTAGGAGGGTTTTTGACTCTTGGTTTCTATTCATGACATATTACATGGTCTTTATACCAATTTCCAGCCTATCATTTATCCATCTCAGTCAATTTTTAGCTAAGTACATCTCTTGTAATTCATTTACTATTTATAGAATAATCAAATAAGTCAATTATTGTACAAAATAAAGGTTGTTGATATTGTTATATTTATTCTTTGATTTATTATTCCATCACTTTTGTAACCTAAGGTTGTAAACTCCATAAATCCTCTAAAAGTTAAATCATTTCGTGAACTTGACTTGCTTTGGATATCATCCAAATCTTAGCCCTTGATGTTCCTAGGGTTTTCATCCTTATTTTTCCTATTTCCATTTGTTGTGTTAGGATTTTTATATTTCATATATTTTATTATAGAATCCCTCTTTCATTTTTTTAACTATATGCCGTCTAAAGAGGTTATATCTCTTTCTTTAATAATAAGTGCTAGGCTTAGTGGTAACCCTATCGAGCATACCCAAATTATTTCTTCTATTCAAGATTATACCATGGATAAAGGACTAGTTAAAACCCCCTCATTGATCCTTCACATCCTTATTATGTGGAATTTAATGATAGTGCATCATAACATGAGCAATACAATGAAGATATCGATGATACATAAGGAAGGACTTGGGACATAGTCCCCTTCCTTGATGATGATAATCCAATAATTAATAAAGATGAGGTCTTACAAAATTTTAGAGATAGACTTCGGTAATAACCCCATGATCATGCACATATTTTTTAAGCTATAATGGAAATAAAGAACACATCACTTGGTCAATACTCCAACCCCAAAGATACTAATATTGTTACACCTACTATGGTGTCATCTCAGATACTAACCAACTCTCATTAGTGGCACCACCTATTGTACCTAACACACATCCCTCCTCTTCAGATGTATAATACCTTTGGTATGATATCAATTATCTATAGTCCAAGATGTTACATCTTCAGCAAGGTGCTACTAGACCATCTTATGTCTTGTATTTTCATATGCTCCTACATACACCTTTAGCATAACATAGTGGAAACTCCTTTGCCCTCTAGATTTGTGGCACCCAAGCTTACTCTATATGATGGTAAGGGTGACCCAGAGCATCATCTATGCACTTTTAATGTAACATGCTTCAAATATGTGTCCAATGATTAGCTCCTAACTAAGTTGTTCCCTTGTAGTTTAAAGGATTTACATTACAATGGTTATATGATCTTTATAATCAGCCCATCACAACATTTAATCCATTGGTAGATATTTTTTTGGCACACTTTTCAATCAACATCAGTGACAAGGTTTCATACACCCAAGTTTCAAAACTCAATCAAAAATCCAATGAGCCAATAGATAAATATGTTAGGCCCAACATTACATGAGGTTATATTATTTAAAATTTTTCCATCATTCACAGATCTATGCCATACAATGAAATAATAGGAAGTCAAGCTTCTCTCCATGGGAAAATTAAAGTACACAACTAGATGAGATTCAACTACTAAGAGTTTCAATAAGACCCATATAAGGTGAGGCCCATTGAAAACAAAAATGAGAAAATGATAACCATTAATGTAGCCTTAGAGCCAGCTCCTCGCATGGTTTTATCAGCTCCTCCAAAAAGACCTTTCACAAATATTCTTGAATCACCAACATGTGTTCTCCAAAAACTCTTGGAATGTGATGTCATATCTCTCACTCCCATTAAAGAGGTTGATATGATTATGCCTACTCTAAGGAATTATGATTCCAATGCGTTATGCAATTATCATAGGGAACCATGCCATCCTACAAATATATGCATCAATGTGGGACATAAGATTCAAGATTTAATAGATTCTGATATAATTGATGTGAGCACTCCTATAGAGGCAACCATAACACAACCAACAAAAGAAAAAGTATTGAAAATATTTTTAGATCTATTTCTATAAGATAATACTAATGATACAACATGAATTTCAAGTGTTATTATACTTATTAGGTGCATCCACCACCAACATATTATCATACTCATATAATAGACACACACCCTATAAATAATATCATTAGAGTTTATCATATAATAGTTTCAGTTAGACCTCTCATCACTTTTTTAGAGAAAGAGATTGTTGATGATGACTCATACTTATATGCACTCTTTATATGATCTTATGTTGATCATTATCCTATTTAGAGTGTCATGGTGAACAATGGGTCAATAATTAATATGTATACTATTACACTTATACAACACTTGGGTTATTTAGAACAAGATATTTCTTAGATAGATGAAGTTATTTATGGATTTAGTGGCCATGTTTAGATCTCCATTAGTGATATAATACTTTCATTATAGGTTCGCCCCACACATATGGCTACCAGATTCTTAGTGGTACCTAGTGCCAACACATTTGACATGTTATTGGGTAGGCCTTGGATACAACAAATTTGAGCTAATACATCCATTGTACATATATTTATTAAGTATATACATGCTAATAAAGTGGTTATAGTTGAGGTCCTTCCATATGAGCATCCTTTACCTATTCCACAACTAATTACATAGCATACACTCATTACTGATCTAAACACAAATTATATAGGCACACTTCTGATATCAGTTAAGCTACCAGTGTAAGTGAGGTATACTCTTATATAATTACCATATACACATACTCTCCCATAGATACCTTTATTATAGAGACCCTTGCCATCCAGATCAATGTTATAGTATAAAACACCCATGCTAGTCACATCTTATTCTACTAGATGGGTCCTTAAGAACCCCATAGTTCAAAGGCCTATTTAGTCAACTCCAAAATTTCATATCTCCACTCCATAGGTAGTTTTAGATATAAATCACTCAGTACATCTAATTCATAGATCTTAGATACCTCCTCACATAAGATGTGCAATCGCTCTTCTTTTATTTGATACATAACACCTTGATAGTGAGTCTCTTTCAAGACTCATCAGTTAGTATGCTCCTCTCTACTTGTACATAGTTTCCTTTATCTTGATCCCATTATATGGTTTCATTTTTATGTTATTTATACATAACTTATACTAATAAAACACAAAAACAATATAACATATTCAAAAATACAAAAACATTCAAATATTTGCTTAAAAAACACAAATTTTAGATTATATGCATTTCCATGTTTACATTCCTTCTATTTTACAAGTAATACATATGACATTTATGCTAGTATAGTTAGTTTTATCATACATACATGATTCATTTGTTCTCTTCAAGTGTTCATAAATAATTATAAGACTTAGGTCCTCTACACAGATCTAAAATTGTTACTATCTGTCTATTATGGGCACACACATAGATACATACATTCAACCATTGGAGACATCTTACTACATAACTTTTGATTTTCTAGGATATATATTTCTATAGTCCATATCATAGATTTAACATTAATTATATATTGAAATTGATCATCTTATACTACACAATTTTTTTTTTGACTACTAGTAAAGATTTAACTTATGTTCATCTTTGCTCATATATGGATTTATACCACATGTTCAAGCATGCTTTCATTTCTATATTTCCTAGTTTATATTTGATTATGTCTCTTTACTTCTACATTTATTCGAGGGCATTTGAATATGGCATTGTTATAATATCTAAGCCAATTCTTTTCATTGTGTGTATGCTTTGGACATGTTCCCATGTCCTTGTGTGTGCTTCTTGATTATGGATGTGGACATTTGAACATGTCATTATATGTATTTCTTTTTTAGATTTAGTGACATGTGCCCATGTCCCTTGTATTATGGCCTCTTGGCCTAATTTGTGTGCCTCTTGTGTTTTTATGTATGCTTTCATGTATGCATAATGGCCATGACACTTGTCTCTTTCTTGTTGCTTGCACACTTAATTTTTGATGCCATGAGGGACCTCATATATCTCCCCTTCCTTCTTGGGTGACTTGATGGACATCATGCCCCATCCCCTAGGTAATTTACTCATATTATATCCAGATTTATTGTTCATATACATGCTTACATTGTTATATCTATATTAACAACCTTATGAATCCTATATCTAACATGCATCATACATTTCCAACTTATGCGTAGATTATTTTTACATTTTGATGTCATGCATACACATTATATTAGTTTATCACACAAATATAATATATTTTTAGTCTAACACACATAATACATAACTTTTATTTTGAAGATAGTTATTTTAGAGGTTCAACGACTCCCCTCAAAAGAGAGAGCATTCACAGGGGTTTGTCATAAATATCAAGCCATCCTAATGCACTAAAATACATAGTTTTTAGCACATAGACACAAAATACAAAGCCTAGATTCAAGAAAACATACTAAAAAATAGTCACATATAGACCAGTCTCAGTTTTGCATAGAAATAACATACTTAGTCAATAACATGGCACAAAGGACACTAACACAGTGTGTTATTAACCAAGGGACTCTACTACTATCTAATATCCATAGAAACAAAAAGTTACACAATTATCAAAAAGGTACAATAGTCATAGTTCATATTTGTATAGTTTTAGTCACATATTATCAGATATGCTCAATTTATGCTCATTTGTATGTATAATGACACATGTTTGATTATATTAGGGGCATCATGCATGACATGATCAGTCCTATTTTAGTTTTATATACTCAGACACATACTATTATGACTCAATTTAGAATCCACATACACATATATCAAAGTTGGGGGCATGTGCATGGCCTATTGTTCCCATATGTTCAATTTGACACTAGTACTCTCAAATGGAATGAAAAATCCATGCCATTATCCATGTTGTTATTCTAGATATCATTTTCACCAGTTTTACACTAGATTGATGATATATTCTATCTATAATGGTTGTCATTCTTGAGTAGTCCCTGAGCTACATTCTCAAGTGGCCCCTGAGCTATTTTACATTTCATAATTTTTTAGTGGACCTAGATCCATCCTACATAGTTTCAATTACATCACACAACTTTAGTTACATTTAAAAAATTTAATTTTAGATGCATCTACTACACATGGGTAGGCAATGATGTAGTCATAGCCTACTTCAATTCTTGAGCCACCTACATTGGAGGGTTAGACAAGCCATCAATCCAATCCAAGTTATTCATAGTTTATGATCCACCGAGAAAGAATGGGCAATGAAGGAGTCAAGTCCAACTTGAGTTATTGATCCAACCACACAAGAGGATTGAGTAAGCCATCAACTCAGTCCAAGTTATTCACCATTTGATCACCAGTTACAAGCACATATAGGATGTCACTAGGTTTTAGAACTAGTTCGTGTACCCAATGAGGTGTATTCATTCTTTTCCTCTCTCTCTCTCTCTCTCTCTCATCTCTTTACTCAATTTTGTCATAGGTTTTGATGTTTATTAATTAAGGGCTAATTTATTCATGTTTCATTTATAGGACACATAAGGGAGCATGCTTCACAGAATCAGACTAAGATTCATAAGATTCACCTCTTAGGGTATGTCTAGGTATATTTCTTTTCCTTTATCCTAGTCAATTTCAATTTTTTACATTTCTAGAATAAGGAGGGTGGGTAAATGTAGTCATCTAAAATTTCATTTGAGTGAAATGAGTGTCACTTGAGACCACCATGTCCTTAGCTTAGACCTAGACCTATCTTAGGGCATCTCTTTATCACTTTCCAAATTTTATGTGAATCTAACCCATTCTTAGATATATCAAAAGCATCACTAAGTCACCCCTTAGGCACCCAGGTCTCTTTTTTTGCTCGCTCCTACTACCTAGACACTAACAAGGTACTTTGCACTATAACACATTATGCTATTGACTAAAGGGTAGTGTGAATGTCCCTTTGCTCCTTACTCCCCTAGCTGATATCTTTTTATTCCTCAAAGTACTCCTAGGGTCATCCTAGACATATTTCACATCTTTAAAAACACCAAAATGCTATATATAAACCATTTTTAATCACTTATCGACAAGATAGAAATCATATGCAAATACTCATAAACAAACTCAAAAATAGTTATGTAAATCAAGGCCATAGATCCCTATTCTATCATACTTCTATGTACACCCATCTACAACAACCCATAGATTAGATTACTCAGATTTCTCATCTCAAGTCACATTCAAAGCATTCAAATTGGCACTCATACTAGCATTCATTTATACTTGCACTAGCACTTAGATTGAGAGAACCATATCGAGATTGATCCCATTTTGAGGTATTGGTATGTAGGAAATGCTCAACATTAGGGTGTTGAGGTCATATCCAACTTACCCTACTAATGCCATTCTTTTTCTACTTATGCTACTAAAATACCCTAAAAAACATGGAGGCCTAGGGTTTTGCATTGAATTAGTCAAAATAAGGAATAAATAGTGAACCAACATTTGTGCACAAAAGCACAAAATCATTGGAAATAGGCAAAGATCCACCCAAAATTTCACTATTCCTACTACCAAATAGACACTAGCATGGTACACTACTATCCATAAGACCACACTACTATTTAAAAGGGTTTCCTAGTTTCTGTTCAAGACATCTTGCATGGTCCTTGTACTATTTTACATCATATCATTTATCCATCTCAATTAATTTCCATAGTACATCTCTTGTAATTCATTTTATATTTATAAAATAGTTAGATAAATCAATTATTATACACATCAGAGGTTGTTGATATTGCTATATTTATTCCTCAATTTATTATTTCAGCACTTTAGCAACCTAGGGTTTTAAACTCCTTAAATCCCTTAAAAGTTAAATAACTATAGATATGAAAATAAATTTGACACTTATGTTAAAAATTAGAGTTTTTACTATTAATTTAAGTATAAATAAAAATAGAAATATCATAGACCTAACTTATCTACTTCACCTCCCATCCATTGTATTGAAACACATACAAAACTCTCTTCCATATGGTTCCAATTTTAGAGTCATTTATTAGTATGGCACCACATGTGGTTTATATTTTATACACCCTTGAACCTATTTGCAATGAATTAAGATGGATCTGCAACTTGTCCTACTTAGTGGATTCTAAGCTCAAAGAAGGTAATCTTACCAAACAATTCATTACATAGCTAAACCTATCTAATATATCTATTACTACACAACACCAAAGGATAGGATTCCAAAGTATCTAGGTAAATGACATTATGAAATAACCCTAGTTAATCCCATAATACATAAAATAAATCTAATCTAGTGCTCACTAAATCTTGTGGCATAAAGGGGGATAGTTAAACAAACAAAACAAAACATGCAAAGATAACTCTACTCAAGTCAGTGTAGAGGTAAACTAATCAAGGATTAAAACATTCATCTTATTACCTTGTGCAATATCTATCTACCAAATTAAAGAGTAAAATTTAGGAATACTTACTTTGAATTGAACTTGTCATGCCTCAATATCTCCCTTGGCTAATGGTGATTTGTAATAGGTTATTTTGGCTTTTTGAGGATGACATTATGAAAATAATCTATAGGCTAAAACACCCATACTTTTCATCCAAGACTTTCCAACAAGATAAGCTTATTTCCTTCCAAGGCAAGATCCTAAGCAATGACTCCTCAAATATAGAAATATCATAATTTTAAACTATAATAATGTGAAAATTAGTGTTCCTCTCTATTAGATTAAAGTGAAGGGGGTATTTATGTCCAAGGATTGACCCTAAACCCTCTTGATACTTTAGCAAATAAGGTCGACTAGGAGAAGCTAGTCGTTAGGTCTCAAACTAGGTTGGCTAGGTCGATGGAGTTCTGTAATGTGCACTAAATTCTTTACAAGATCAATCAGGTTGACATAGTAGGAAAATAAATAAAAAGGATGTATACTTATTTAGGGGATATGTTGAAAGGTGAATTTCTTAAAGGAGTGTGTAAGCGAGTTTTAATTACTTAGGGAGTTGGATAAAAGTAACTTGTAGTGGTTTTAGGTAATGGTATAGGGATCAAAAATCTTGTAAAGCACCAAATGTCTACCCACCCCTTTCCTAATACACCCTTTAAGGCATGCACTCAGGGAGATTGAAACTCGACAGGTTCTTACAAGAGAGAAAGCATCTATAAATGATAAAGTTTAAAAATATTGTGTATATACAAAACCTTTATGATATTATTATTGTTGGGGGAAACTACGATACATGAATGGTTAATATGACATTTCCTTTGGCAATCCAACCTCAACGTCATTATATTATAAGTACATTGTATTGTCAATCTTGATGAAGTTATGATTGAATCAATTTACTAAGCTTACAAATAATAATATAACACCACATGTGGTTTATATACATATTTATACACCCTAAAACCTTTATGAAATTATTACAATTGGGATAAATAACGATACATGAATAAAATTTAGTATTATTATAATAATGTTAGTCCTAAGAGTAATTCTCAGAGAATAGTTGTTTCGTAGTGGTAGATAGATAGTCTATGCAATAAGGTGAAGAGTCTTCTTAGACTATGAAATCAATATTTGTATGTTTGGTTATATATATTTTAATCTCTTATTCATTCATGAATGCAATAACTTTGGTTTGTACCAATTCATGGTATTTTATTTATCATATATTCCCGACCTAACATTGGTATCACAACTTATGATTCCTTAATTTATTTTCTCCATTCTTCTTCCTTGCTACAAATTTATTGCTCAAGCCAATCCAAATCATTGAAATCAATATTTTTATATTGAAAGGACTATGTATTTAATGCTCAAGGAAGTGTTTTAACATCTTAGACTACACAGTAAGGTGTATATGCTAAGTCTCAAACTTGAAACCAAGTCATTTTTTAATTGTTTGTTAGGTGTCTCATAATTAAGAGGCATTATGATCTATCTTGGAATATTTATGGGTTGCATGGCACTTGAAATAAGATAATTAATGTTGTGTGTGGTGTTATTTTAGCTATGATGATTGCTCTAAGACCTACATGGCTAATTCAAGGAGGTGTTGTAGCTTCATTATATGATTCTTTATTATTTTCTCATAAGTTTCAAACTTATTTTGGCTGAATTATCTCTACTTTGATTGCATCTTAATAGTTCTTGGACTACATGGTTATCATTTACATCTGAGTTAGTTGTTTCAGGTTGCATGGTAATATTTAGATGTAATTTGTGTGTTCAAATGGATATGTATATCTAGTTCTCACTTGAAGAAGGTGCCTTTTTTTTTTTTTTGTGATGTCAAAACCAATGTGAAATACCTAAAACAAAGGATTTTTAGCATTTAATCAACCTTCTAATTGGCACCAAAGACTAAGGAAAGCACATCAAGGTGAGACAAGTCTATTTTCATTAAACATTTTACATTCTTTTCATTATAAAATAAGTTTGAATGGAGACCATTCCCATAAGTGATTAATAATTAATATTTTTTCCTTTTTAAATTATTCAAAGATAATTAATAAGTCATTTACAAACCAAAAATTGATATTTTCAAATTAAATCAAAGTTTGAAAAACTAATTAAATTATGCAAATAAAAATAAAATTGTAATGTTTAGTATTGATAGTGCCTCTAGTTTATGTGTATGAGTCATGTATTCATGATCGAACTATGACAATTATAACCTAATATAGCTATAACAATGACATTTCTAGCATCATTTATATAAACCATCAGGGAAAAATAAAGAAAATTTCATTTTTCCCATTCCCTTAATTACCCATTTGTAACTATCGCTAGATATAAATCCTAAAAACAAGAAAGAATACTCAAAGTATATGGGTTATCATGCCCACGCACAATGACTTATTGTTAAGTGGGTTTCGTATATGGAGAAAATAATTTTCACGTACGACCTAGGTACCACATACCATTATGTTCTAATGTGCTTTAATATATCTTTCACATACTGTCACTATATATATATTCAATAAAAAATATTTTTGGCATGATCCTAATTGGAAAAGATACCTAGTTAGAATGGTCAAGACAGGTGGAGAACACACTTATCTTCAATGAATTATGGTTCAAAATTTGTGATGGGCATGAACAATCTACCAAACTTAAAAAAACAAAGGAGGTATCATCCTAGAAGTATAGGAATTCAAAAGCATGGCCTTGATGAGGGCCTTAGAGTTGGTTCTATTGTTTACTAGGTTATATAGATAGTTTTTGTCATTTTCCTAGTTTGTCCTTTTATGGATTTATTTTGCATTGGTTAGTTTGACTTACTTCTTATTTGTCCTTTTGCCTATATATGCAAGGATTCTCATTTTTAACAATATAGAATTTTTTTTATGCATATTATATGATATTGCCTTTATCTTTACATATCATCTTGGCAATTCTTACAATTTTTTTTGTGATGCTTTTGTTGTTAATGCTTTAGATCTTGGGCTTAAAATGATCTTGTTGATGTTTTTTTCACAATATCAAAGTAGCAGGTATTGCAACCATCTATTTGAGAGTTTGCCACTACAAGGGTTTGTTCATATATCAAAATTTCTTCTTGATGTAATGGAGTCATTTTTTATGGATCTTTGAGATTTTCTTTGGCCATTGACTTTTTTGGAGAAATTGTAAATTATTTTTAAATAAAATTGTGACTCTTTTGTAAATCAGTTTTCTCCTCTCATAGGTGTGTGATTCAGAAAATTATTTCACTATTGGAAAGAGGACTTCAATAGGTTTCTAAAAAGTGGTCATAATAAATATTTTGAGAAGTATTGAAGGAGATCTGAAGCTCTAAATTGACCTTGCAAATTTAATTTTTTATGATTTTTTAATGTGTGATCAAGAAAAAAATCAGATCTTGTATTTAAATTGAAAAATCAGCATGGAAGATTGATCTATGTGGAAAATTATTATTTTATTTTGCCAAAAATTTCTTTCAAATCTATTTTTTCTATATTTGGTAGAAATAATTTAATTTTCTCCAAACATTTAATTTTTTGTGCAATGTTTACTTATTTGACCCATTTTAATGATGAAAAACTTATAAAATTTGTAACTTTTGAATCATGACTTGAAATCGAGTTCTATATTTTTTAAAACTATATGTTTTTTATTCTCTTTTTATTGGGTTTATTTATCTTGTAAAATAAATTTAATTATAAAGTGCCAAATTTGGGGCACTTACACTTCTTGTGGGGGTTATTTTTTTCCTTGTTGAAGGAGTTTTTTTTTTTTTGGGGGGTGGGGTGTCATTTATTTATTCTTCTCCAATTATTCCTTATATTTTGATAATGGATCCCCTTAACACTTCTAATTATATTATTTGGAAGATAAAAATGAAGATGCACTTATAACTGAAAGGCATGTGGAGAGTTTTGCTTGGTGGCATTCCCCATTTTACAAATGAGAAAGATATTGCTTGGATTCCATCCATGCAAGATGAATATCTTTGTTTGATTCACCTCCATGTTTCAAATAGTTTGCAGTGCTATGTCACATGTGCCACATCACCAAAGGAAGATTGGGATGCTATTGTAGCTTTATTTGAGAAGGATACTAAGTCTTCTAGGTCTTTTTCACCCTCTTTTTCTCCACCTCCTTATATTCTATTTTCCTCTCATTATGTTAGCAAGGATTTATCTTTCAATGATGACACTAATGTATTTTAAGATTTGAGTCTTGACAGTTGCATGGGTGAGGTACTATTGGTACTTTCTTCTTCTCTTCCTATTTAGGATTCACTCTTTACTAGTGACATGAATCAGGAATCCTATTTACTTTTTGAGGACATACTTATTGATGGTGATCTAGATAAGGCATTCTTACCTCCTACACCTCTCACTATTCTGCCTTTAGTTGTTAGTGGGGATTTGTCATTTGATGATGGTTTGCTTGAGGCACCTATTACTCCTCATATGGTTTGTACTCCTCTTAATCATTTCATTGATCAAAAGGACATGAATCTTGAGGATGTGGCACCTTCACCATCACTTTTAGATATCATAGATGAGACACCGTTATGACTTTCTAGGGATGAATTTTATTATGTCACAGTTGTTCCTTCATCACCTATTCCTCTTGTTTGTGAAGATATGTGTTTAAATGGTGATTTCCATGAAGAACCTATTATTGTTGCACATTCTATTTTGGAGCTTGTCATTGCTCCTTCTATTGCATGTGTTACTTGTCCCACTTTGGATCCACTTGATTATGTGCTTGGTTCTTTTGAGAAACATACTCTTGGATTTGGATCTTACATACCTCACTCTATGGGCTACACTCATGGAAGTCTTGGTATAATCTTACAAGGTATTATCTCTCCTATTAGCATCGATATTTCTATAGGTGATGTGTCCTTAGGACATGTTTTTCATAGCATTCAGGAGGAAGGTACATTAATGGGAAGAACATTTTATTTTTGGGACTATCTCACCACCTATGTAGATGTTTCCTTACATCCTTTCCATCCATGCAAGATATATAGTACTGATCTTCATGTGGGGTGAAAGAAGTTGTCCTTAGGGGGATTCCACATGAAGTCATTATTTCCTTCCTTTCCTTATTTTTATCTCTTTTACATAATTTTGGGGGAGAGTTTTATTCCTACAAGTTTTCTTCTTTTCTCCATTTCATAGATATATATTGTGTATGAGTACCTGATCAGGCCTTATTTCTGATATTCATATTGTGGATATGCCACTTTGTTTTTGGCTATTTTTAGCCCCTAGCTTCACTTGAGGGGGGGGGGGGTGGTGTTATAGTTTTTTCTCATGTTTGCTAGGATATATTAATAGTTTTTATCTTTCTCCTAGTTTATCTTTTTGTGGATTTATCCCACATTGGTTAGTTTGACTTACTTTTTGTTTGTCTTTACTTATATATACAAGGATTCTCATTTGTAACAATATATAATTTATATGATATTTACTTTATCTTTGCATATCATCTTGACAACTATTATAACTCTTCTTGTGATTCTTTTGTTATTAATGGCTCAGATCTTAGGCTTGGAATGATCTTATTGATGTTCTTTTTAGGCCTTAGATGATGTAGAGGATTTTTATGACATACAAGGATGTAACACTCCTTGGTAAGAATTTCAAAAATTAAAGGACCTATAATATTCTCACTCAAAATTAGATTTCATATAGATGCAATTGAAAATGTTCAATCTTGAGTTGAAAAATAGTTATGTCATGAGATTAGATTTTGAAATTCATGCAATCAAACATGATGTTAATGTAGTTGGTATAAAAATTGATATATATATATATATATATATATATATATATATATATATATATATATATATATATATATATATATTACCACCTTTATAAAGGCTCTTCTTCTTACATAATCTATTTATAATATTTGTAAGTAAACAATCTATTTGACACTCTCACATTTGATCAACTAGTTGAGAAAATGAATGAAAGAGTAAAAGCCTTTGGAAGAAAAATATAGTCCACAAAATAAATATTTTTTATGCCAATCAAAAGGATAATTCTTCCAATAATGTAGTAAATGGTAGAGGCAAAGGGAAAAACAAAGGGCAAGGTATAAAATTTTGTAAAAATAATAATCAGCATCAATAAAGATTAATGACAATCAACACATGCTTTGCAAACACTATGAAAGGAAAGGGAGTCATAAGACCCATGAATACAAAAAATCATGGGACAAAATTGAAGCCTAAAAAAAGAATAAGAAAAACTTGGAACCAGATTCAACTCAGTTTTCTTGTGAATGTGTACTTTCCATCTCCAACAAAGCAAATAATGCCTCAAAGAGTTTAACCTAGGATAATGTTTAGGTTTTAGACATTGGTGCCATGCAACATATGACTTTTCAAACAAACTTATTTGAGGTGTTTCATGAATAAAGTGATGGTCCCATATTTTTGGCAGAAAAACAAGTTTGTGACCTCAAGGCAAAGATTAAATTTGACTCAATTCACCAAGACTTCCATACTTTATTCTCATAAATGTATTATACCTTATTTAATTGAAAATAAACTTATTTTATATTGTAATAAGTCAAAAATAATTCCACTCCATTATAATTTATGATGGAGAGGTGAAATTCACAAGGAAAGGTGAAAACACAATTATTTTAATTAGATATGAGGAAGAAAATTTTCCAAAACTCAGGGGTGAGAACTCAGTGTAAAGAAATTTTGGTCATCTCATTGAAAAAAGAAATCCAAAAAGTCTTATCTAACATGCCATATTTAGGCACACATACTATGACAAAATTTTCACTATGTAAAAAATCATATTTTAGGCTTGCTAGAACTATCCAAAAACATTAAAAAGTGTGAAACATGTATATTGGTCAAACATGATAGGGAATTGTTTCAAAAGTCATAATGGAAAGTTGATATGAAGTTGCATTTGGTTCAATCTAATCTATGTTTTCTACCAATTCTTTACGATGGTGGTCATAAGTAATTCATTTTGTTTATTAATCACTACAACAAAATGACTTAGATATATTTTTTGAAGAAAAAAAAAAAAAAAATTAACATTTCAAATGTTTCAAACTATGGTTGAAACTGAAGCCCAATCCCTCATTGGGACACTAAATATTGATAATGGAGGTTACTTCATTTCAAAGGTGAGTAAAATAGAAGCATGAATTAGCTCCCAAGCCCTTACATTCCTCAATATAATGGAGAAGTTGAGTGGATGAAAAAATTATGATGAACATGGTTAGATAAATGTTGTACTTCAAAGGGGTAAACCCACATTTCTAAGCAGAAGCAACTCAAGCAATAGTATACTTTCATAACATGTCACCATTAGCTACCCTAAAAATCAAGACTTCATATGAAGTCTAGTGTGATCATATTTGTTCATTGTGACATATATATATATATATATATATATATATATATATATATATATATATATAAAATTGGATCCACATGTTATGCATTGATTCCCAAGGTTAAAAGGAACAAACTAGAACATAGGGGTCATAAATGCATGTTTTCAAAATACTTAAATTTTTCAAAAGCATACAAAATATTTGATGAGAACGACACAACATTTCTCATTGCAAGAAATTTTGTCTAAATTTTGAAATTATAAAAGACATTAAAAGCATTAATTGATGCTTGAATCAAATTATGATGTATGCCAAATTTGATGCTTTAAAGGAGGTGCTAAATAGTGAAGGGATAACCTGTAATTGGGAAATAATTGATTCTCAATTGACTCACAGAATTGAATATGACACTCCTCCTATAGAATAAAATGAAACTTCATCAAAAAATTATTTGATGTCAAAAAATGATTGAGCTTCAAATCAAGAAAATGAGGCATGAATAGACATTGAAAGATTTCCAACGTGATGAGATTATAAAAATGGGCACTAAAAGTGCACACATAACTAAACAACATTTATACAAGTTCCTAGATGGAATTAAAGATAAGATAGAGAATATTACCTTGGAAGACCCTCTGGAAGAATAATTAAATGTTGCCTTTGACTCCAAACCCACTTCCTTTAAACAAGCTGAAAAGTTTGATGCATGAAGAACAATAATGAAGAATGAGTATGATGCATTGGTCAAAAACAAAATATAGACACTGGTTGATCCTCTAATTGGTTGCAAGTGGGTCTTTAGAAATAAGGTGAAATCAAATGGCTCACTTGACAAGCACAAAGCAAGGATTATTGCAAAGGGATATGTTAAAAAAAAAGGAATTGGATACAATGAGGTTTTTGCACCAACATAAAATGGAGTACCATTCAAACAATGTTGGATTTGGAAACTCAAAATAGATGGAAAGTTCACCAAATAGTTGTCAAAACTTTATTTATAAATGATGATCTCAAAGAGACATTGTACATGACTCAACCTGAAGGTTTTGAAATAAATGATCAAGAGTAAAAAGTGTGCAAACTGGAAAAAAAGTTATATGGTTTGAAATAATCCCCAAGAGTGTGATACAAAAAAAATCACTAAACACATCATAAACATGAACTTCAAATATTTTGAGTTTAAAGATGCAACTCTTTTTGCCTAAACAATTGTATTTATAGTGGTGCATGTGGATTATCTAATCATCATAGGAAACAATGAGAGATACACTCCAAAATTCAAATCATAGTTGATGAAAGGCTTTGAAATGATAGATTTTAAATATCTTCATTACTATATAGTATTTGGGTATTGATGTGATTAAAAAATCAAAGTAAATGCCTTCATCAATCAATAGAAATACATTGGAAAATTTGAGAAAGTTTGGAATGACATACTATAAGCCTCTTAGTACGCCCATGGAACAAAATTTGAAATTGATATCAAAAGATACATAAATTTAGTGATTCTACTAAATACAAATGACTCATTAGAAGTCTAATCTATGTGACCACAACTAGACTAGATATTTCTTTCATTTTGGGTGTTCTTTATTGATTCATGCAACAACCCATAGAAATTAATTCAATAGCAACAAAAAGAGTCCTTTGATATCTCAAAAGAACACATAATTTTGGGTTCTATTGTAGGGCATGAGATTTCAAACCGGTTGGATATTTAGATTCTAAATATGTTGGTGATTTTAAAGATGGAAAAAATCTAATTTGGGGTTTATAATGAATTTGGGAACAATGGTCATCCATTTGAAGTCTACTTTAGGGTTTCTAATGAATTTGGGAACAACAATCATCAGTTTTAAGTCAAAGAAACAATTAACGCTGATAATTTCTTTAGCATAATCAAAAAACATGTTTACATTGGAGGTAACTAGAGAAATTTTGTGGCTCAAAAGGGTATTTTCATATTGTCATGAATAATAAGTCTCATCAACACATCTCATGGTTGATAACACACTTGTAGTTCAAATGGTAAATAATCTAGTCTGTCATGACCAAACCAAGCACATCAACACCAAATTTCATCTGATTCAGCGTTATTGAAAGATGGTAGTGTAAAATTGTTACATTATCATAATGTAAACTAACCAACATACATCTTTCAATAATGCCGAATAAGCTTAAATTTGGTGTTGATGTGCTTGGTTTAGTCACTACATTGTTACATTATCATAATGCAAAGTAACCAACATACATCTTGACAAAAGATATAAGAAAATAAAAATTTGGAAAGTTCAGAAACATGCTTGGTCTCTCAATAATCCATATAGATTAAGGTGGGGATGTAATTTTATTGTAATATAATGATGTAAATCCTAGAGGTAATTATAGGATAGTTTTTGTCTCGTAGTGGTAGATAGATAGTCTACATAGGAAGGTGAAGAGTCTTATTAGAATATGAAATGCATAGTCACATGCTTGGATATATATATTTTCATCGCTTGTTCATTCATGAATGCAATAAATTTGGTTTATATTAGTTCCCATTATTTTATTTTTCATCCATTCTAGGCTAGATAGGTCAATATGACATTGTCTTTGGCAATCCAACATCAATACCATTATATTACAAGTACATTTTATTTTTAGTAATGATGAAATTATGATTGACTCAATTTCCTAGGCTTGTAAATAATAATAAAAAATATATTATGGAACATTAATTTCTTATGACATTCACTTGCCCATTGTAGGCATACAACTTGAATTTAGTTAACATGCGCATCCACCCAAACAAACAATGCAAACATTTTAAGGAAATCATATATTTAAAAAAAAATCATTTCCTAATATTACTAACAACTACATACACATCCTACATGATTATAGCTTTCAATTTTTTCTTTACAAAATGATAAGTAGTATGGCTTTTAATTTCTAGTGATATTTAAATATATTCATATGTGGGTTTATAACAATAGTTATGTAGTTATTATTATATATATGTTGCACATGGTACTCATAATATTATATTTTGAGATGAGTGACTTGTAGGCTTCATCCATCATATCAAACATATGAAGAAATAGGTGTATTCTCAAATTATACATGGTTTTAAATGTATTTTTAATCCATATTCAGGGAAAAAACATCTTATACACACTTTTGAGAGGCATACTACATGTTTTATATGGGTTAGATTGAGCATAGACATATATATCACTTGATTCTAAGATATTGGAGACATTTTTATATGATTGTAAGAGACATCTGAGTATAAGTTATGACATTCTATGATATTTTGGAGAATAATTTGGGAATTCTATATCACTTTGTGAAACAATTAAAAATTTCTATGTTTACATTGAGGGATAAAACGATCATTTTGGGGAATTGATTTTTCATCCATGTACACATTATATTTTATTTTATTTTATTAGTGATGGGGAAAAATTGCAAATGATGGTTCTATGTAATCAATTTTGGATCTGTAAGCCATTTGCAGTGGTTGATCCTTTTTACATACAACCCTGATTTTAGGGTTCAACAAGTAGAGGTTTTTATTAAAATACCCTCATTAAATTATTTGACCAAGAAGATAACAAGGAGTATTTTTCAGCATATGAGTTTAGTCATTTAGGTCCTATGGCATTGGTCACTCCAGTCAATAGGTGTACATGTTAGAAGTAGCAGAAGACCACATACCACCTAGTGTATTTGTTCTTTTATTATTTCAGTTATTTCACATTTTCTTTTCAATTATTTTATTATTAAGTTGGGGTAGTAATTTATATACTATCACTCATTATTACTTGTAGGTACACATTGGACACTTTGGGACATGGGTCAATGAAGTACAAAGATAAAACTACAATGTAGGTATTCATTTTATTATCCCTTTAAACTAGTATTTAGTACTATATTTAAATACAAGATTAAGGGTGAGAGGGATCTATAGACACACAAATTTGGTATGAACCTCATTTGAATAATTATTTTTACATGAATTTACACATATAGACTCTCATCATGAATTAGGCACTTATTGGTGCATTTGGTCTTTGTCTTTTACTCTATTGTTTGTTTAGTTTGAGCATGCACTCTAATATTTGATCTCTCCTTATACTTATTGGTCTATCATTGGGATCCTTGGTATGCCTTATTTATTTCTAATTTTTCCTCTATGTTTGGGACAATATTGGTAGACTTAAATTACATCAGTTACCATATAAATCTGACATTGATGATATTATTATGTTGTAACTTACATTATTTTCTCAAGTCCATCGCCATTGGTGTTAGTCTCTTTTATTTTTTGGGTCTTGTTGGGTTGTATTTTATGCACCAATAGTTCATTAATTCAAATTTGAGCTCATTGTATATACAAATCCCCTAAAGGCATTCTAGGGAAAGCATTCATTGACAAAAAAAGATAGTTGATTCATTATGTTTACATTTGTTCAAGCATATTTTTGAAGTTTCTAAGGAATAATTATGATTACACATTTCACTTGCATGGTTGTACCAAAAGAATACAAAGGAAAAATTGCATTTACACTTGAATTTATATGATTTGGCACATAAATACATACATAATTGGGATATATATGTGTGGTTTGAGCCCTCTTTGGAAAACTTGAACATAGGAAATGCTAAACCATTCAACAGGGATTGGTTGGGATTAGTCTAACCCAGGGTCATCAACTCCTTTTTAAGGTTTTCTTCATCCAAGTGTCTTGCTAGGGGTTTGTAGTAAGAGGAGGAATATTTGTGGTTTTTATGCATTATCTCAAATAATTGAAATAAAATTCTACAAAAGTAGGCAAAGGCACACATGTTCCATTGGTGTGGATAATATTTGAGCTTGTAAACCCTACCAAAATATTTAGATAGTGTTATCCATCATAGGGGTTTGAGTCTACTATCATTTTTTAGGAATTTATGAAGAATTTTCTACTTCTAAAATCTATTTTTTGTATGATGAGCCTTTTCTGATCCTATATTTGTTTCTTTGATTCACAAACAACTTATATGAGCTAAATATACTATCCATTTATATAGTCTTTCTTGTCATAAATAACCTATTGAAATATCAAGTAGCCTTCTTATTTTGAAGTATCATGTTTATTATTATATTATCCATAATATGAATTAATGCTTAGTTTCAATTATTTTGTATATCTTATGTGTAAAATTAGAAAAAAACAATACATATATTTCTATATTTTGTTATATTTGAGCACCTCTCCACATTGGATCATCATATATCCCCACATCTTCTTATCCTCACTATCAGGGTACACCCACTTATAGACCTTTGCACGATGTTATTCTTAGTGCATGGTTTCACATGGATATATTATTTATCCATCTCTCTTATGGATCCTATAGTGGGGCATGATGATTTCCCCTACCCCCCCCAACCTTATTCTCATAGTAGGATGCATACACATGGATAAACTAAATGTATATCCTCTCACCTACATGTGGGTCATATAGTTTCCCCCATCTAATTGATCTTCATACTCCCTAGAGTTTTATATAACCATTCATTTTTACATAATGTTATCTTTTTGTGTGGTTTCACTTTGACATGTTACTCATCTATCTTACCATTAATATTTACATGATGATATTTTATGATGGTTACATATGTTTTATTAAAAAAAATTAAAAAATTTCCATGATATTTTATGGTTACATACATGTGTTTGTACAAATTTTCAAGGATTTTCAAAGCTTCAACTATATATTATTATAATGCATGATGCTTTTAACTCTTACTTTTGAGATGAATGATTGTAGGAGTAGGATTTAAAATCTCTAACCTCAAAAGGGGAAATATATCCAAATATTTGTAAGAGTTTTCAAGATGAAACAAAATTAAGCAAATAGATTGAGCAAAATATTGAGAGAATTTGAGCAAACTTGAGTAAACCAAGAGCACCATATATGGTTGAATTATCTACTTCCCCAATCAATAAATGGATGGGGTTGTTAGAACTCCCTAAGAAGTGTTTTATTTTTCTATGTCTTATCAAAAAAATTCTATGTGGAATAATCAAATAACATTTTGTTTTTCAAAGTAGTGGAAGCATTGGTCTGAGTTCTAGAAGGTGTAGTCATTCCTATGCTTATTTTTCAATTTTATTTTTCAAAGCTAGCATATTTTACATTGAATTGATTAACATTAATTACTTAAGGGTATATGGATTTGATCATAGGTACACCACAATTTTGTGAAAAGTAAAGGTGTGGGTGGATGCATGGAAAAAATGATCTTTCCTTCCCTACATAAAATAATATATGTGCTTAAATTATGTATTATTTTTATACTTTGATGCACACATGCATTCACTCAGATACACAAATAAAATTAGGGGAATTATGTAGCCACCTAGTTTTAATATGAGGCTTGTTATTGTAATGTTTTTAGTATGTTGTCAATCAGACTTGCACCCTTGTGAAGGTAGTTTCAGGCCTTCACAGTCTACTAAAACATGGAAACAATCCTAGGTTGTTTGTGACCTAATCAGTGGATTAAATTTCTAGATTCTAAGGGCTAGCTCCCTTTGGTGTATCAATGAGGATCTTTGCTCACTATAAATTATTGAGAAAAGAGAGAGAAAATTGAAAAAAAATCCTATTTAATGATGGTGATACACCTATATTTCTTTATTGATCCACTCAATTTTAGCTCCTAAGAACATTGATTTAGACAAGAAAAGGGCTGAACTTGCAACTCCAATTGACCAATATGCATAAGTATTTCATGAAAAGGTTTTACTTGGTGATCCAATCTTGAGGTAAATGAAATAATAAGCCTAATTTAAGGCACTAACCAGCCACTTATGTCCATTGTAAACTCAGCCAAGAGACATCAAACACAAAACATGACCTACATAAACTGATCAACTATGCTACTAGGTAAGAATCAAGACTTGACAAGGAAGATAAATTCTATCACTTATGCAAATCACTGAGATGAATAGACTATACCATCATTTTAGAAAATAAAAATAGTCCTTCTATTAATCTAAAAAAAGGTTACAAACTCAGTCTTTGGAAGAATTTGATCTTTCCAAAAGAGGGATGCATTTCAAGGCCAAAAATCCAACTTATATAGAAAAATATACAACAACCAAGAGGATGGCACTGAAAATAGAAGAGGAAATCAACTTAGTCAAACTTGTGCTATCACAACCTTCAAGTAAAATATATTTTTGTCTTATGTTATTGCATGAAAAGTTCTTTGGCATTGGAAACAGATGGTGGGCTCATCTTGGACTAATCTATCCCATACATGAAATCTACACCAACTTTAGATGTCTTAACTCAAGCTTGAACTAATTTGAAGCTGAGTTAGAACAAGAGAAGTCCTCCTTTGCATGAAAAGCATGAGTAGATGTGGCACTTGATAACCAATCAACTAGAACTCAAGACTAGTCGACCTCTAATGGTCTCCACTTGAACTATTAGAATGTTTGAAAGGCTCAAAATATATAAGAGTGTGCATGCATGAAATCAATGTTAAGCTCTCCAACATTAAAATCCTTGAGTTCTTCATGTAAATGAGTCTCCATTTTTTAGAACTAAAATATTTATGTTTGAAATGGTTACACCTCTTAGACGTGTCTAATCCTTCTTTGGGCCACTTTGCATGTTTTAGAATGTGTTAACTTGTTTATATTGGCTATTGAAATCTCTTGCATTTTTTGGTCTTTCATTTTTGTCTATTATATTTCTTCTATTTGTCTATGTCTTTTCCATGGAATTTTATTTTGCATGCATTTATCTCTTCTTATTCCTTCCTACTCATTTCTTTTATACTTATTCAATGGTCCTTGGGGTTTTTTGAAATGGCACTTACCTTTGGACAATTCCCTCAAACAAAAAGTTCAAAGGAATTCTTGTCCTTCGTCAAGCAACTTCCTTCGTAAACTTTCTTCAGACAAAAAGTCTAAAAGAATTCATTCCTAATTGCCCTTGCCTTTTTTCATAGGGCACATACCCTTTGACATTGTTTCTAGTAACCCCTCGGGTTATTGAAACTACCCTTCAGGTTTTTAAAATTTCCCCCAGCATTTTGTTTTGAACTTTATTGAAGGGTAGATACCCTTCAAGTTTCTACAAATGGCCACTTCAGATTTGTAAAGTGTACCTTTCAATAGTTTTAAAATGTCCCTCTGGACTTTATAAGTGACTCTCCGAACTTTACATTTCCTTCAGAATTTTTTGAATTACCATTCAGACTTTTATAAAGTGTCCCTCAAGATTTGAAATGGTCTTCTATCTTCATTCACTTCCTTTGGACAAAAAGTTTGAAGGAATTCTGCCTTTAAAACCCTTCCCAAAGTATCTCCTCAGATTCCCAAAACTACCCTTTGAAAAGATGAAATGATACACTTGCCCCTAAAAAGCCCTTCAGGATTGTTGACTAGGTCTTTTTCTTTCAGCTTTTTGTCTCTCGGATAAAATGTTCGAGACTTATTTCTTTATGCACTTTTCTTTGGTATATTTTATGGCTTTTCTTGCTTCTATTCTTTCCCTTCAGGCTAATTTATTTCAAGCATTTGTTCCCTTTTTTTCCCTTCATTCATTTCTGTGGCCTTTTCCTTTAGTTTTTTTGATTGGTTCATTTCTTTGTAAACTTTCTTCAGACAAAAAGTCTGAAGGAATTCCTTCTTTCAGATTTCCCTTTGGGCTTTTAAAATGTCCCTTCAGACAGTTTTTAAATGTCCTTTTTTGAAGAAAATGACCCTTCAAAATTCCCAAGTGGACCTTTCTATAGGGACTCTAAGCCTTCAGACTTTTCCAAATGGTCCTTCGACCTTTTTGTAAAGTCCTTTTTTGAAGGGCACAAACCCTTTGGATTTTTGTTTTAAACTTTCCTGAAGGGCAGATACCCTTCGGGATTATTACAAAGTGACTTCTCGAAGGGCACATACCCTTCGGATTTCATAAATGTGCCCTTCAACTTTTCTCTAAGTGACCCTTTAGAAAGATGAAATGGTACACTTGCCCCTGAAAAGTCCTTTGGGAGTTTTGACTTTGTCTTTTTCTTTTGGATTTTTGTCTCTTAGACAAAATTTCTGAAGCTCTACTTTATACACTTTTCCTTTGGACAAAAAGTCTAAAGGAATTATCTCAGATTTTGCAAATGAACTCTTCGAAGGGAAAGTACCCTTTGGAGTTTTGAAAGTGTCCCTCAGAATTTTGAAATTGCCTTCTACCGTAGGGCACATACCCTTTGGCTTTCTTGATTGGTCCCTTAAAATGCCTCCTCTCGAAAGGAAAAGACCTTTTAGACTTGTGCAAATGCCCTTCAGAAGAATGAAATAGACCCTTCAAATTCTTGAAAGAACCCTTCAGACTTTTGTAAATTCACCCTCCCGAAAGGAAACAACCCTTTGGCATTTTTGTAAATGGCCTTCTTGTGAAGATGCCCTTCAGATTTCTATAAAGTGTCCCCTTCATCTTCTTTTGGTCATTTCCTTTGGATAAAAAGTCTGAAGGAAATCTATCTTCAACTTCTTTTAAAATGGGCGATTCCTTTGGACAAAAGTCTGAAGGAATTCTTGTATAGGAACTATTGCAAATTGCCCTTCGAGCTTTTGGAAAAGACTTTCTCGAAAGAATGAATTCTTCAATCAACTTGTAAGAAAAATCCAGAATCTTATTCCTTGAGAACCTAAAGTCTTTTTCCTATAGAGCATTGAATGGTAGAGGTTACAATTTGACCTGTAGGGTCAAAATTGTCAACAATATGGTTTTATGTATATTGATCACTAGTTTGAATTAGGGTCTTATTGTAACTTTTTTTGTGCTTTGTTCCTTCTCTTTCCTCCCTATGCAATTTTGTGATATTTTTATATGATCTTTTCCTTTCTTTTGTTTATTTATTTTGTGCCTGTACGAATGTTTCCTTTCTTTTTCCATCACTCACTTGTCTTTATTCTATCCCATATATTTTTGTGTTTCCTTTTTTGTTTCTTCACATCCTTTCGATGTGTGGATATGTGTATGTTAGTTATTTGATTTTTTTCGGTTGGCTTGTGTGCTAATATGGTTTTAATTAAAACTTGAGAAGTATATAAATAAAAATCATATAGAGGCATTTTAATAACAAGATAACAAGCGATAAAAAAATGGTTCAAGAATAATTCGATATCATTTCAAGTATAGGCACACTTTATCAAGATTTATTTATGTTTAAAGACTTTTCATCAAGGGTTTCGTGACATCTTTTTAATTGCATATTACACAAGGAAGAGTAAGTGAAGCCCTCCCTTGTAATTCCTTTCAAACTACACAAAAACTATGATATTAATTAAAAGAGCCTATATAAAGCTTCACACAGAAAATGGAGAAGCCAGACACAAAATTTATATCAGAGCAATAAATAATTAGCTTCTATTCACTCTATTATTTCCTATTACATTGTCAAATAACACTATACATATATATAGGAGAATATATCCTATAATCTAGGAAACCTACTACCCATAATATATCCCAAGAATATCTCACAATCTCCTATAATAGCTCGTAGGTATTATATTGTTGTTACCAACAATAAATACAATAAACAACATACTTAGACTATAATAATAATTTATATTCTAATGTAATATAACAACCACTCATGTAAATAGTTATTTCTAACATTTCCCCCCATAGTTTTTACATGTTACAATATATCTTGTTCTCTTATTGTAGCATGCCACCTCTGTGTGATCATGATCTTCTCTGCATACATGTGTCATTGCACATCTCTTCCTTCACACTCATCTACAATTGGTTTTCTAGGTTCACCAATAAGTTTACAAAATGATTTTCACAAGTTCACCAATAACCTTACAAAATGGTTTTCTTAGGTTCACCACTAACCTTACATCATGATTTCTATAATGCTTTTTAGATCAACATTCTCTAATGTAAATATACAAAAGGGGTTACATGGGAATATCATTCACAAGTGAACAAGTAGAACTATTCGTATTTTTCACACATGCTGAAAAACATATGTAACTACTATACCTCATTGAAAAACTAAAAAAAAGATAAAATCACACCACACATATGAACAAGGATGCCCTTATGTTCTTATTCAAACACACACACACACACACAAGTCACTAAATAATTGGTGTGGCCCCATTGTTGGTGACTGACAAGTGGTTATTGAAAGACCTCCAACCTCCTGTACCTCCATCCTCCATTAGATTCAATTAATAGACATAGTATTTTTCACTTAGATATTCTATGTGAGCAGTATTTGTTTGCTCATCATTGTCTTCTTCTTCATCTATGGCTATGGAATTTTCTTGTAGTTTGACATCAAGTAAATATTGTGCTCTTTTTCTACAACTCATATACAAGTGACCAACTTGTTGACAATAGAAACAAGTGAGCCATTTTGTTATATCTTTGGAAGTTGCTCCATGTTTAATTTTTTCTTAACAAATGCCTTATCTTTCTTATTTTTAACAAACATTGTAGTTTCTTTTGGTTCAACAATCATAGTAATTTTTTCTTCATCAAGTAGAGAAGAAATGAGATCTTCTAAACTATGATTGATTTTACTCGATGTAAAAACTATATTAGAATAACTGGGTGGCATACTATTCAATAAAACTACTTTTGCATCATCATCATGTACCTCAATTTTGATTCCAACTAATTGATTTTAGATGGAATGAAACTTACTGATGTGCTCCACCATGTTGTCACCTTCTTCCATTTTTAGACCGAGCAATATTTACTTTAATGTAATTGATACGCTTCTGTCTTGTGAACCAAACAATTTTTTTAATGCTAGCTAAATTGTATTTGAGTATTTAAACAAATAAATATGATGCAAATAAGTATCAGATAGCCCCAATCCAATGATTGTTGTAGCTTTCCAATCTTTGCTCTCCTATTTTATTGCTTCATCTACATCTTTGTGTTTTTTCACTTTGCCATCAATAATATCCCATAGGTCTTTGTTGATTAGAAATACTTGGGTTCGTACTTGCCAGGTGTGAAAATATTTTCCCTCAAATTTTTCAACATGACCATTTTTTTCCATTATGTCACTCTCACAGGACGTCGATTTAAACCGATAATGCATCTTTAAAAAAATATGATTCAAGATAATTATTTTGACTCTTGAATTGGACTATCAAAATCTAATATTAACATACAACTAAAAAATAATTAAATATTCTTTTTTTTAATCATACTAGACTATGACAAAACATAGTGAAGGACTTTACCATATATATATATATATATATATATATATATATATATATATATATATATATATATATTTAAGACCTTCAATACACCATTAACAATTTTAAAAACTTTGGAATCTCACCTAAAAAACACTTAAATGATTTGACATGTTGAACCTAAGACTTCAAATATAACTCAAATCATACATACTTAATGCCCGAATTAAAGCCAAAAAACAAATTTAATTGTTGCTTCTCAATTTTTGGAGTGCCTAGCCTATGTGGTTCCATAAAAATAATAGTTGTAGATAATTGAATAAAATGAATACCTGATAGAGCTAAAGGACCAAGATATGTCGAGGTCTGCTATGCTTCCATCTCATAATCAAATGTGGTATGCTCTTTGGAAACCATCATGCGACACTTAGCTGAAGGTTGAAACTCAATGTATATTCGATCTCTCTAAGATATTCATGATGTTACTAGTCTGCATGTCATCCATTACTACTTGGCATGAAATCAATACATTCAAGTAGAAGACAAAACCAATGTTACTAGGTATGAATCGATGAGATTGAGCTGTGACAAATGTCTACACTATAAAAGCTTTGCAATAGTGTACAACTATAGTATTCCATGCAAAAGAAGACTCCACTAGACATAATTATTCATATCAGTTCTAACATATGCAATATTGGAATGCGAAAGGTAGAAAATCTCATTCTAATAAATTATCAGCCACAGGAATATTAAATTACTCTGATACCAATGATATTAATTCAAAGAGATTATATAAATCTTCACACAGAAAATGGAAGAGTCAAACACAAAATGTATATCAGAGCAATAAATAATCAGCTTCTATTCACTCTATTATTTCCTATTATATTGTCAAATAACACTATACAAATATATAGGAGAATATATCCTATAATATAGGAAACCTACTACCTGTAATATATCCCAAGAATATCTCACAATTTCTTGTAATAGCTCATAGGTATTATATTGTTGTTACCAACAATATATACAATAAATAACATACTTAGAATATAATAACAAATTATATTCTAATGTAATATAACAAACACTCATGTAAATAGCTATTCCTAACAAACTATATAGGGTTTGATTCAAATGTATAGAATATGTAGTTGCAACTCCATTGTGATTTCCCAACCATAACTTTTTGTTGTTGTTGTTGTTGTTGTTGTTGTTCATTGTATATTTTTAGAAAACTAGGGAAAGAGAAGACACATGACTCTACAACATCAAATAGCACCCTTGAGTAAGAAAACTAAAAATCTAAAATAGGGTGTAATACATATTCAACATAGCAGAACATATTGCATGCGACAACATAGGGACATATTTAAAGGTTGAATTTTCTCAAGGAATGACATTAAGCTTTTCAAATTTCTCATATAGCTTCATCATCAATTCAAGACCACTGTTGCACTCTCAAAATCCCAAGATTCTACCTTGGTGTGTTCATTTCATCACTTTTTCTATTTTATTTAGGTCATTTCTTGTTCATTTATTCCATTTACACTTGTTAATTGATTTCAACACATAGAATCTAGGTCTAGTTTCTGTTTAAGTTGATTTATCCTAAATCTATCCCTATGTTATGGTTTTACCATTTACTTAGTGTCATTATATCCTAGTGGCACTATTTGGTAAAGCAATCACAAAGGCCTTGCTTTTGGTAATTCCAAATGTGGAAATTAACCATACATTGCTCCAAAATGGTAATTTATTGTCCATTTTGCAACCATGATAATTTTTATGCATTTGGGTGAGATGAACACTTTAATTTCAAAATTTACACTAAATCTGTAGAAACTATATTTTTTGTATTACCACCATCAATAATCAATTTGCAACACTTATCTCTAATTTTGTATATGGTTTTGAATTTTTTTAATGTTGTCATGGTTCCTCTTCTTATTGCTTTTCTAGTTTTAGAATCACCCTTCTAAACATCATATTTTTTGCATGCTCAATTTATACATTAAAAAAATCTTCTTTTTCTGCATTCAATAGTTTTGCTACATGCATTGTTGGATCATGCCTCCTTCGCTCATAATCTAATTTTCTATACATTCAAAATATCTACATCCATGTTATCCACATTTGAAACATACTCCATTTAATTCTCTTCCATGACCATGGTAATGAGTATGTTTACCCCTATTGTGTCCTTGATAAATTTTTTATTTGGACCAACTTATCCTCTTCCACATTCTTGATATCCTCTTCCTCTCTTGTTTGATTTTGTTCTTATTGAGATCTCCTCCACTCTTAAGAAATACTTACATGCCTCGAACAAAATGCAACCTCAAAATTCTCAAATCATATTGAATAAACAATCTAATCTCATCCACATATCTATCAACTTTTCTTTGCCATGCTATATTTGGTGTGAATGAATGGTTAACTAAAAGTACTCCTTGAAATTATGTACCTTTACCTCAAGTTTTTCAATCTTTTCAAAAAATTCATGGAATAATCAAAAGGCAAAAAATTTGCATTTCAACTTTGAAAGAAATTGTTGCCATGTTTTGATTCTTTTTTTACTTTGAAAAACTTGGTTCTTTTGCACCTCTTTCCATCATATGTTTTTTTGTTCCTTCAACTTGGTGGTTACATACCTCACTCTTTGAGGGTCTTTTATCCTCTCAAATTCAAATTATTCCTCTACTTTGGTTATCCAATCTATCAACTCTCATGGATTTTAACTTTCATAATATATAGGTGTATCCATCCTAGGCCTATCTCCAATCCTAGCAAGGGCCCTAACTAACTTTCCTCTTCTCCTATTTTTTTCCATGACATAGAGTCTTTCTTGCATGGTCCTTACCATCTCTGCAACATCATCCACTTGAAGAGTGTGATCGCCTTTTCCTCATCTCCTTGCAGGGATTTTACCACCTTTCTAAGCCATTTATTGCTAATATAATCTTCTTACTACACTTCTAGATGGTGTCCAATGTAACTTCCTTCACAAAATTCTTGACACATTCCTTTGTTATACTTTCTACAACTTTTGAGGGTTCTGAAATTTTTTTCAATTTACTCAAAATTTAGGAACCTCCAATTTTTTTGGAGTTCTACTTTTCCTACCCTGCAAAAACTCTTATTGCAACTTACTCAAATTTTTAGAACCTCCAAATTTTTTGCAGTCCTCTTTTTTTTGACACTACAAAAACTCCAAATTCCTACTCTGATACCAAAAATGGTGCACATGACTAATGAAAACTAATATAGACACCATTTGGGTTAGAATTCTTAACCATTAATAGAAACCAAAAAAACACATAAATAAAAAAACATGCATGTGTACTTATACATTGGGAATAGAAACACTCACAATAGAGATTTTATCGAGTTATTCGATTACAAAGTACATTAGGAAAGAATTTAGGGTGTTGGGCTTTTCTCAATCTTTGTCTCAATCTTTTATTGTTGCTCAACTTTGTTTGGTCTTTTAGTCTTCTTTTCTCTAACCAAAAGACTCGAGGATAATTCCCAAGAATATGATTGTTGGCCTTCCACTATTTATTTTTCGATGTGAAGGATTGTTTGTGGATCAAAGATGCTCTTTATTAAAAGTCGTCATGAAAAATTTAAAAGAAATTCAAAACTCAAATATCACTAAAAAAAACTAATATCATTCAATTAAAACCAAATTAATTATATATAAACAAATATACAAAACCAACATAAATTGACATAAAACGAAAGCATAGAATCATCTTTAAAGATACAACTAGCAGTTTAAACAAGAGGACGAAAGTATTTTGCACGACCATAAAATCAAGGAATAACTGCATATTTAAATGAAGAAAACGAAAGTAGTGTCCAAGAACATAAAATCAAGGCATAACCACCACATGCTCCATGCCAGGAATTCAATGCTCAAGGCCAATGTTACAATAAATACAATGGCAAGCCAAGGATCATTTATAGAATTGCCTACTTCCCTTAACTAATAAGGAGATTAGGTCAGCTATCCCTAGTTTAACTTGCCATGTACGTTTTTAAACATGAAACAATTCAATTCTGCATCTTACATGTCAATCTGGAAAGCTCCACCATAATGCCATGGAGCATTATCTGACAAACTGAACTAAATACTTACATATAAAGGCTCCAGCCGAGGGCTTTCAGTCAGTAATCAAACTTGTAATGCTTGTCAACAGCCACGGAGACGTCCCATGTGCAGCTCATCCCTTTGGGAATGACGACCAAATCGCCTGCACCAAATTCAACGTACTCTTCTTGAGATCCCTTCATATATGCTCTCACCTTCCCCTTTACAAGATAACACGTCTCCTCTGCATCAAATTTCAGAGGAAACTTACCTGGAGGACAACCCCACCTGCACCAAAATTCATCAAACAAATTACATTTATAAAACTATCAAACTACATTAATGATATGAGAGTTTCTAGAAAAAAATGTGTGCAGAGTTTTTAGTTGTCATTTAAAGAGCTGATATGTTCTTTGTTGACTGACGGAATGAGATGTAGTTGATTTACATCATCACACACAAGTGTGGTAAATCACCCAACACGTTCAGTCAATTGACAAAAAAACGTGCCGATTTAATAAATTGTTCTAATAAAAACACCTCACTACATGATCTATCATCAAGATATCACATAAAATAGACTCAATGTTTTAAGGATGTTTTAATAAACAGCCCCTCTTAGTGATTCAACTAGTTAACAGCTATCTGATTTTAGAATACGAAAAAAACACTACAAGAAGTAGACACACAAATAACAGGAGCACAACTCAGTCTTTTAAAAAATTCAACAGAAACATCACGGCAAAGAGAAACCACAAACCTCATTAGCCCAGTTATACCCTCGTATGTGACAAAACAATCATACCACAAAGGGAAAAACACCAAAATTTGAGCAGAAACTCATTATGTGCAGCATGCAATAAAGTTTTTTGCTTTCTTCAAGATGCTTCAGTCTCTCCCAACATAGCAGCTTTACTGATATCCATTGCATTCTTATACTCCATGATTTTACTTGGTTTTTTTTGTAGGAGAAGATTATCCTGTCGGTATGTTTACAATTTTTACTTCAGTCAATTTAAGTAGGTTAATGAATATTTAGTATTTAGTTGTGCAGTAGGTTAATGAATATTTAGTATTTAGTTGTGCTCATGCAAAGCAGTTGGTAAGGGAAATGATTGTTGACATTAGATGGGTTTAACCAGCACGCACTATCGACGTAGTACGTATGTTACATGTTGGTTGATTTGTCTGTCGACCAAAATATGTTCATGTCGAAATTTTATTATAATCGATAGAATTCAACCTCATCATCCGAATGCACACACGCTTTGAAATATATTAGTCATTTGCTGTATTTATAAATTTCGAAGTCGAAACTGTCTGGATTTATTTGTAGTTTAATGGGCACGCAGCGCAAGCAGCATGTGACTTATGCACTACATCGATAATACGTGCTAGTTAAACTCTTCTATTAATAAAAAAGTTATAAACTTGACATATATAACTTTATCGACAAAACATATCGACATAATTATAAAAAATATCACTTGTATATTTAATTCTGAAACGTATTTTATTCCTCAACTCACAAACAAGTCAATCTCATACTTCAATGCTACCGGAAAAAACAAATAGACGGCTGACCAGGTCGAAGAGGCTGACCTAATTTACCTTTTTTTTTTCCCTCCTGGTGCCTGACAACGGCACCTACCCAACTACCCTGCACTTGCTTCTTGGGTAATATTTATTGTGAACTGCTACCGAACCGCCTAGGTTTTACTTTCGATGACGAACGTACGTAATCTCTACTAGTTGACCATTGCATTCCTATCTGTCATAGTTTTACACGGGGTTTTTTTGGATTTGGTCTTTTTCATGTTAAGATCATAACCTGTATATTATCCTGCAAATTGTTTAAGATTTGAGATTATTATGAAGATTGTTTATTAAGATTTAGTTTTCATTTGTACGTTAATATATTTATATTAATAATATAAGTTTTATTTTATAAAAAATTTATTGGAATGGTTATTTAAGTATAATCAATTTAATATTTCAAATATCGTTAACATTTTAAATTGGGAGAATCTTATGAGCTTTATTTTATATATGCCAGTTTTAAGATAAAGAAAACATTGATAGGTTAAAGAATTGAGGCTTTCTCAATCCTTAACATTAAAAAATAAATATATATATAATTGTATAGAATTTTATGAATCTATTGTCAGAATTATTTACATATTATGATAGATTATAATTATGAAAAATTATATCAATTAATTTATCATCAAAAAGTTAAAAAGGGAAAATAAATAAGTATATATAGAGAAAGGCTGAAAAACTCATGAATTATAACCAGATTAGCATGTTAAATTAATAATAAGTGTAACTATGATAGAGTTAAAAGGGAAAATAAATAAGTATATACAGAGAGAGGCTGAAAAACTTCATGAATTATAACCAGGTTAGCATGTTAAATTAAAAATAGGCCCATGAATATTTAGAGAGAGATAAAAATAAGCTTACTTGGGCCAAGAGCGAATGTCAAGATCAGACAAGCGAGACTGTGAAGGACGCCTTTCAATTCTCACTCCAAATCTCTCCTCCACCATTCCTTCACTGACTTCCTCTGCCATATCAATCCCAATGATTTTTTTTTTTTAAATTTTTATCGAACAGCTACAACATGCACTGTTTCCCAAGCCACAGTAAACTCCTGGACCACAACCTTTGGCTCTAATAATTTGTTTTAAACTTCAAAGTAGTAAGGTTTAATGTTCAGAGGCTAACCCACAATAAGTAGGACATCCAGTTCAAATCTGGTCCAATTTTCTTCTGATAATGGGATAAGATTTCTTACTTGCACTGTGACTCCAGAAAATCTCTCTCTAACAGAGACAAATCTCTCTCTCTCCGGGATAAGATATTTCACAGGAGTGCCCAGTAATCCTCAATTTACCTTAAAAGGCAGGATCTGGCTTCAACACAAAAAAATCCCATTGCCAAGGTAAAAATTGCCTCAACACAATTCAACTCAATGTCACGGCTTTTTGATGATGGATCACAAGATGTGATTCGAAAGGTCGAAATTTTCACACAATTTTTTTCAAAAAAAACTAATCACGTCAACAAGCAGAGACTCGAATCTTTTGATTTTTTTATTATCTCACAGCAACAATGCATGCACATCCATCACTGGAACCAGACCAGAAAGTTACACAAAGCTCGAAAAGAAACCGATGATCACAATTCATAACACAGACAAACTCAATTCCCTATCTTCCCTAACACTCCACCTTATGAAGAAAAAAACACAGGATTGGAGGTCACAATTCTTTCAATTCTGACAGAGACAAACAACAAATCCAACAAAAAATATCAAAATCAAAATCTAGCGTTGTTTCTAAAATTACCACCTCTCAAAAATAGGCGGGGAAAAACACGTTATATCTTGATAGTGGAAGCCCGTTAATCGAAAAAGAAAAAAAAAAACGTGAGAACGGTCAAAGGTTTGACCGAGATTTGGCCGGAAGTCGGCTAAAGTACACGTAGTGGGGACGTGTGGTGGGGATTGGATGTTTGACCGAGGGTGACGTCAGCACTTTTGTCTTTTTCTGTGCAAATGAGGATCTTTGTATGTGGGGACTCGATCAGAAAATATATACGCCAGCGTATCCCGGGGCGGCGTCCGTAAATATGCTTTTTCCCCTATGAGATCCCTTTGGCATCTTTTGGTCTAGATTTAAGGCCTTTAAATATGATGTGGGATGGGATGGGCTGAGATGGGATGGGATGGGATTGGATTCCCTCCCCTAGGTCATGATATTGTTTTTTTCCTCTGCCTAGTTGGAAGGTTTTTTTTCTAATAATTGAGTGTTGGATGAACACATGGTGAGGTCATTGATGATGGGAATCCCCACACTTGTTTGAGTGGTTTTTTTCCTTTTGCTTTTGGAACAAGTGTCTATTTCAGTGGTACCTAGCACTGAATTGAGTTTTGTTTTGACTCTGAGCCCTAGTGGTCAAGACAACATATGTGACAAGAGAAAACCCAGTATTAAATTACCTGGCATGTCAAAATCAAACTTCAAAAATCATTAGTGCATATAATATCAGTGTTTATGAGAGGAGGAGTCGCTCTCATATAGCTCACATGGGTTCTTGTGTCAAAATATCACTGCCAAAGCATTATTCATTTGTCATTGACTAACAAATATGTGACATTCATTTTCATTATAGTTATCATTTGTCATTCAAGTGTGAGTAATAGATATACATATTACTATTTACAAAAGATATTTTTATTTTATCTATTTTAGTGTAATTTTAATAAGATAAAATTATAGAATAGTTAGATTATATAAGATAATCAATTTATATATAAATTTGAAATTAATTAATAAAATAAAGTAATTTATTATTTATAAAAAAATATTAGAGGAATGAAATATTTAATTTTAGGTATGTGTATATCTGTGATAGGATACAATCATCAACAACAATATGGAATGGACCTATAAATAGTCGGATCTAAAAATAAAGAGTTTGTATGAGTCTGGTTAAATGTGCATTTTTTGGATACCTTTGTAGTGCAACATCATCTATTAAGATGCAGAACCGTCATGTATGTTTGCATTGATATGTGATAGTTTTGACTGATGTGCCTACATCTACTAAGGGTTCCTATGTATGCAAATGTTTTTGATCCCATATGAATAGCTCTATTATCCTTCTCCTTGCTTCAAACACTAACTGTACACTATAAGACCAATAGTAAAATAAGGACAATGGGTGAAAGTGAAGGGTTAAGATGACCACAACCACTTCTTGTGGCCAAGCACTGCCTTCGTATCCAATACTCCGAAGAGGTAAGTCAAACTGAGCATAGTTCTCCCATTTAGTTGAGTATGTGTAATATTATGTAATACTAGCATGTAATGCAATCTTGTGTATGTATTTTGACACTTGACAACTTATGATTTGATCTTGCCATGGTATGCATACTTAGCTTAGGGCTTGTCCTTCGAGGGATTCAAGATTTGGAAACCTTCAGATAGTTCTTCTCAATGTGTAGAGCAATTTCCAGTGATAGATAAATAAGTGCTAGATGTCAAAAAGGCTTAGGCTTGATATGTTTATATAGTTGACTCTTTAAGTAATTTCATCTGAATCGACATGTAAAATATATACGGTGACCCATACGAACAATTTGAATTTTAGAAAATAGCCATCAAAGGGCACATAGACAAGTTTGGCCTAAGTGGATAGAGCCACAATGGCGTAATTATCTGAGGAAGCGTGTATCTATCCAAAAATTAGGAACAATGAGTTGAGATAAAGAGATAGTTTGAGAATCATGTTAAGTTGTTCAAGTAGAGACTAGGAAAATCATGTGCAATAGTAATGACTAGGGAAGTTCAGGCTCATGTATGGATGAATGGCCAAGGAATAATGTGAAAAAAATTCATGTGTTTGGACATAATTATAGTATATCATGGCTTAGTCAAATTACACATTATCAAGAGTTTAATACAAAATATAAGTGTCTATATTCCTCTTCCCCCTGCTTTCTTGACCCGCCCCCTTATTCTAATAATGGAATTGCTAGAGTAAAAGAATTGAAGGTTATACATGAAAATAACCATATGGGTGTGCTCATGTAGGTGCTAAGTGTTGCACATTACTCCATGCACACATGTAATGAAACATGTACAAATCAATTGTCACTTATAATACATAAATCTGAAGTAAAAAATTGAACATGTGTGAAATAAAGTATTAAGGAATGAATACAAATGTATGTATACAGGCCAAGATGTCTTCTAGAGACAATGGAGAATGTTGTGATATTCCCCTTAGAGATGCCAATGTAAAACCATGGGTTGAGGTGAATATGCCCCAAACCTCAATGAAAACAGTGAAGTGCCTAGAAGTTAAGTCACAAAAAACTTTAGCCCCACACAACTCACAATATATGAGAAATGGAAACTAGAATGGGTTCTAATAGATCTAGGAAATTCTCGAGAATTTAAGTGTAAAGTTTATGAATTGTTTTAATTAAACGGATTGTTAGGAATAAAACTAGAAATTGATGCAGAACAATTTCACAGAATCACAGTAATAATAGATATAAATAGAGATGCAAAAAGAACATAAATAAATATGCAAAATAAGGAGATCATATTTAACATGGTTCATCCAATGTGGGCTACATCCACCAAAGAACACTTGCCCAGATTTTATTACAAGCCATGAGAGTACAAACACTCTCAGATTAATCTTCTCACAATTACAATGCAAAAATATTGTTTGTAGCTGCACTCAACAAGCCCTCCTAAATTCATATCTAAATTCACACACTCTATTCTTCCTTCTCAAACCCTTTTTCTCATGATGTATTACCTACGAAATATCCATCTATACATAATACATCAACAAAGCGGTATTCAAAACAATGGGTACCAAAACCATGGGCAAAATCAACCCAAAATGGTTTCTCATTAAAAGGGGTCTAGAAAATAGGCTCCATGTATAAAGTGTACAATACATTTTAAATGTAAAGTATTTGAAATACATTATAATTTAGAAATAATCTCCACAACACAACATAAATTATATGATTCAATCTAAGTAATGTTTGAGTATAATTTTTTTGTAGAGTGTGTCACATATGCATTGCATATGTTCTCAATCCAATAACTTGTGTAATTCAATTCCAATAAATTGTGCCAAATAATCTTAATATATGTGAAAACATGAACATATGTATTGCATATGCCCCTAATCTGATGATTTTCATAATCTAAGTCATATAATATGTGAAATGTCACTCTTAGTCTTGTAAACTCATGACATATTCCCCTAGATTTGTGCCAAACCTATCGTACCCTAAGTAAAACTTGTAATAATCTACATAAACATGTACCATTCCAAAGTAATATGTGCACAAAATTTGAAATATCTAACTATGAAGGATTAGTCTCTAAGACAAGCTACTATGTATGCTCCGCTTTTGAGGTGAAGAATGTAGCTTATGAATTACTCATATCAAAAGACTAAGATATATACATCATGTTATATACAAAAAGATATAATCAATGTAAAACATGTACTAACATGTTGAGAATATGTCATCATAGTAAGAATAAATCATTTGAGTATGTATGAAACATTCATCCTAAAGCATATAAATGTCATGTCAAGATAGATATAGCAATGAGAAACACACTAAAATTTTAACATAGTAATGAGCATCCACAAATTGAGTAATAACTATGTGGAAAGTGCATAGACCATGGCACCACAAACAAGAAGAGGAGTGTGTGATAAGGATCAAGACATAAACAAGCTCAACAAATAATCCTAGATTTATCCATACATAGAAAACAAACTCACACATAATGTCATGACCATTACATACATAATAAAAGCACACACAAGCTCACACTCAATGTTACACAAACAAAGAAATAATCACACATTGTAATATAAAATCAATCATCACATCACGTAACACAATATAACTTCAATCATGCATAAAAAATATAAGGCTAATCTACATAATCAATGTATGTCATAATCACATATAGAAAAATATAGTATCTAATGAAATAAAAATCCAAGTGCAAAGCATGTGTAATCAATGTAAAGTATCTCAATATGATCAATGAAAATAGAAAGATATAACCTATGTGAAGTAGCAAGATGCCCCTAGTGAAAACATTCCCCCAATGTAGGAAGGTAGCTTTTGGGTCTAAAAATTTACCACATCTATGTGTCTATGTCATATAAAGTTTGTATGTCATACATCTGACACATGTATACTATGAAACATAGGTTCATAGAACAAAATAGATATATAATGTACTATATATGACAAAACTTAAACAAATCATGTAAACAACCAATACATGTGCATAGGTCTTGGTTTTGATTTTTTTTGAATATTTTGATTTTTTTATATTTTTTTGAGTTTTTTATTTATATAATATTTATGTGGTTATGATCTCATCAATGATATGTTCACATGTAGGCCTTGTGTCAAACGTGGCTAATGTCACTTATTGTGATCGAGTAGTAACATAAGTATATGTGTTAGAAGTTGAAAAATAATCTTGTGATGTGACATATCCATCATGATCATCATCAATCATATAATATTTTGGGTGCTATGTAACTCTATGAATCATATTATTGTGTGGAATTCGATGCATAATATAATAATGTGCATGTGTTCATTATGTAACATGTGAAGGAATTTTTTAAATAAGTCTATGATGTGATAGAGTAGATAATGGCTCCGATGAGTTCTAAATAAACCTATGATGTAATGGATGCTATAGTAATGGTCATCTAGGAAAATCTACTATCTTCCTTTGCGTTGTCTAAGTAGGATGGACCTTAATAGGTTATCAAAATAACTGCGGTGGTGGTGGAGGTGGAGGAGGAATAATATCCTACTAAAGAGAATATTCATATGGAATACATGAAATTATAAGCACAATACTACCATGTATATACTTCACACGTATGTGTACTAAAGATAGTACTACATGCATATTATATATCCAAGCATGTCCTAACAACATGTCAAATGCCCCTATACTTGATAAAACTAATAATAAAGTAGAAATTATGGCAAGACCCACTTGAAGTGGTAGTAAAATACTCCAAATAAGGTTATATTTCCATCCATCAATTCCCTTAACATCTACATTGTATCCTTCAAATATGATTGAGTATATCCAAGACTAGTACGGATTTCATAGTATAAATATTTTCACTTGAATCATTATCTACATGGCATTGTGTATATGATGTGAATCAATGTATGTGCTTACAAAAAATTCCTCATCACAATACTCATCATCAACAATATCATGTTCACCAAATTTGATAGTAAATCTATGTGTCTGTACACTAGGAACTGTTCTAATTATACCATCTAGAGGATGCTCTTCCTCAATTTTATAAATATAAGAATTTGGAGAATGTGTATTGTAAGTCATATATAGGCCAGGCTTAGTAGTAGTATATTTTGTTGCATGATTGGGAGAAGGATTGGAAAATATTTTCAACATAGCATTCACTTTAATCTATACCTTTAAATAATTTGTAGATGTGTTAAAATAAATTGTTTTATAATCTATCAAATCTTGTATCATATATCACAAACTAATGCATCTATAAGTTGAATGTCATGTGCATCTATGATAATCACAATATGAATTAATTTCAAATCCCTTAGATTTAATCTTAATCATACCGATCTCTTTTTGGGAAAGTAGAGATATAAGATTACACTCAAGTAAATTTTGTAATAAATTGTGAAGAGATTTCAGTAAGTGTAAAAATTTTCTCCTTGGAGGAGTTAAGAGAACAAGCCAATTGTTAGCATAGGCATAAGTCTAGTTGAATTTAATATAGTTTTGTATTATGAAAATTTGAGAAAATCTATGTATCATGTGAAGACAAAATAAAATCCATCTAAAAGTCAAAAAGACATGAAGACAAAAAGCTATGATTTTCGGTTATATAAGCAAATAAGGAGGACATTGTAAAGTAGGAAAGCAACTAGTAAGTGTATGAATGAGAAGGTATTCCTTGGCCTCTCGACCATGGGAATGATAAGGTTGGTCATTTGTTAATGGATATCTCATTGTAGTTTAATGTTCATCTTGCTTCTCTTATTAGTTTGTTGTTACTCATGAATACATATTTTTTATTTGACTCCCATTTTTTTTATTCAAGAGTAAATCTAATTCTATGTTAGTTGTAATTACGAGAACCAAGAATGGTGCAAATTCTATGTTGATTTGAGCCTAGGTATATTTTTGGTACAGTCTATTCATATGTACAAGTGTGGCTATTTATGTCAAGAAAGAGAATGAAGGTGTTGTGTTATCCATACAAACTAGTTGAGCCTACCTATGTACTGACAAAGAGGGCAGACCTATCATTGTTATCTGAGAAAGATTGTGTCAAGTGGGTCTATTATACAAATAAGTGGATCTTATAGAAGGGAACATTATTCTTGGAATGTTATGTCATCCCTAACTTCACCAATAAGGTCATGACCTTCCTTACCACAATCATATGAATATGGAGAACATTGAGCTAAAATAACTTGAACACACGGTAATGGAGGCTTCATATGATGAATATCTTCATACTATTCAATCCAATGTCATGTTGGATAATGGATTATGGCTAAGTAGAAGATGAGTGGGTTTGAAGAGAGGGGTTAGTGGAGGGTATGGGAACCAACTTGGGTCTACTGATCTAGTGTGAGGGTTCCTAAAACAAATGTAGTTGGTGTTGGTGTCCACTAGGGCTCACCATGGCTTTGGAAGGTTCAAATCTTGTGGTGCATACTAAGCTTATTGATGTTAGGAATGCATGGTACTGATCATGCCAATTATATATTAGAGAAGGCTAATTTGTTACCTGATTTTGGTGTACACTTCAATGATATAGTAACTGATAAATTCAATATGTTACTTGTCTTTAATGAAAAATAGGCTGATGGAGAAAAAATAGTATTGTCTCTCAGTTGTGTTAGAGGCAACAAAAGAATCTAGCAATAAACATTTTCCCAAAGTCAAATCCAAAGAAGGATGTTGATCATAGTTTAAAGTGGATGAGCACATGAACTAGAGGAGAGTATATAGGCAGCTTATAAATCTTGTATCTTCCTTTAGACATGTCCAATAGGGAAGGTCAAAGATTTTACCAAATGATTATATTTATAAGATTGACATGTTTCTATTTTGCATCTAAAATTATGGTAGATGTAATTTCACTTTTAAAGTTTCAAGATGGCATGGTAATGGATTGCACTCCTTTCTTTACTTTTTTTAATGCATTGTATGGTGAATCGTGTTTTTCACACACCACTTAGACCAAGAGAAGTAAAGTATTCAAATTATTGTAAAGTTATAACATGCATTTTTAGGTTGTATAGATAGTTAAAGTATAAAGGAATGGAGTTATAGCATGAGAAGCCAAGAGATTAATTAAGAGCAACTTACCTCAAATGCATCATAATAGAGAAAAATTGTAAACACTTGATTAAATATGGCCTTTTGTCTAAGTGTCTTAGGATGAGACAACTATATTTATTTGAGTGACTGTTAGCATAGGCATAAGTCTAGTTGAATTTAATATAGTTTTGCATTATGGAAGTTTGGTAAAGGCCATGTATCATGTGAAGACAAAAAAAACCATCTAGAAACTGAATAAACATGAATGAAGACAAAAAACTATTATTTTTGGTTATATAAGCAAATAAGAAGGACATTGTAAAATAAGAAAGAAATTATCAAGTGTATGAATGAGAAGGTATTCCCTAGCCTCTTGGCCATGGAAATAATTAGTTTGGTTATTTGTTAATGGAGATCTCGTTGTAGTTTATTATTCACCTTGCTTCTCTTATTAGTTTGTTGTTGCTCATGAATACTTATTATTTATTTGATTCCTACAATTTTTATTTAAGAGTAAATCTTGTTTTGTGTTAGCTTTAATTAAACAAAACCAACACCAATTATTTGGATATGAAACCATGTTAACTATTAATTTTGCATCATTCTTATTATCACTTTCTTTTTATTTCAAATTTGGTTTACTCATAAACTTTGCACCATAAGTGGTTTGGGGGTTGGACCCATACTTTAGCTTATTCATTGCAATAAGTTGAACTTCTTTGTCCTTGACTATGTGACATAGGTCATCAAAGATTGAAATCACTTGAACACTATAAAATCATGTAGAGGAGCAAGAAAGCTTTGCTTGAATATATTTATTATAATTCATAATCAACGATTGGATTTATCTATTTAGAAATCATAGTCTTGAAATAGAGTACATAATAATTAATAGGTTCTTTAGATCATTGTTCAAGTTTTACAATCTGACCATAAGACAATATCATTGATGTTGATTGAAAAGTGTGAGAAATTGATTGACGAAAGGATTGAAAGCACAAACCGCTTGGAAAGGAATATTATAAAACCAATGCAAGGCATAGTTCTCAAGACTCCATGGAAACAACTTATTCAATATATTATCATTGGATGTGTATTCCAAACATGTTGTGTGAAAGGCTCGAAGATGTTGTTCATGATCACCCTTACCATCATATGATGTAATCTTAGGTTATACAAAACCCATTGGTAAAGGATATGATGATATGTCAAGAGCTAGTGGATTAGTTAATAATGAATGAGAATCAATGTATGCCTAACTCTAGAAGAATTTTGTTGTAATTATAAAACCTTATTCTGTAGATCAATAACTATTTACATAAGGGTTTGATAATCTGGCATAAAAAATTGTGTATCATTAACTGATATGACATAATTAGTATTCGTATAAGGTATGATAGTATATTGTGTAGGGATAGTCATATTAATCTAAGGAATACATTGTGTTTCCCCCATACATTGGGTGGACATCACATGTGTATTCAAAAGTGTATATGTAGGAATAATATAAATAGTAGTAGTATTTTCACCTATGGTAGAATCAGTACCTCTAAAAGGTGTATTAGTATTAAGAAAGTGTTCATATTGTTATTGTTTAGGTTCACCAATATGTTTTATCTATTTTTAGATTATTGCAACCCTAATAGGATAAAATTATGGAATAGTCAAATTGCATAAGATAATAAATTCACAGACAAATTTGAGTGTAACTAGCAAAACAAAGTAACTTTCTATTTATATACAAAATTAGGGTAAGTACTTAGCTTGTTTCAAATCTATATAGGTTTGTGATAGGGTACACTTGTCAACAATAGTCTGAAATGGGCATGTGAATGCTAAGATCTGGAAATAGATATTTTGTGTGAGTATAAATAAGTTTGTGCTTCTTGGATACCTGCATAATGTGGCATGTCTATTATGGCATAAAATTTTCCTGCATGTCTACATTGATTTGTGATAGTTCTGACTAATGCTCTTGCATTTGCTAAGGGCTCATGTGTATGCAAATGTCTTTGATACTGTGCAAATAGATTTCTAATCCTTTTCCTTACTTCAAACCCTAACTATGCACTATAATACCAATTTTAAAATAGGGATAATAGGGGAATTGGAAGGGTTGAATTTGAATTTAACCACCCCTTGTGGCCAAACACTACTTACATATCCAATACTCCAAGAAGGAAGTCAAACTGAACTTTGTTCTCCCACCTAGCTAAGTGTATATAATCCTATGTAATACTAGCATGCAATGTAATTTTGTGTATGTATTTCAATACTTGAAAACCCGTAATTCGATCTTGTAGTGGTATTCAAACTTACATAGTGATTTCTCTTTTGAGGGGTCCAAGATTTAGAAACTTTAGAATAGTTACTCTCAATATGTAGAGTGATTTCCAATGATAGATATATATGTATTAGATGTCCAATAGGCCTAGGCTTGATATGTTTGTATAGCTGAATTTTTATGTAATTTCCTCCTCACTGACATGTGAATATATGGGGTGACCCATATGAATAATTTGAATTTATAAAAATAGTCTTTAAAGGGTGTGCAGATAGATTTGGTATAAGTGGATAGGTCCACATTAGAGACATTGTCTGAGGAAGTGTAGCCCTGTCAAGAAAATAAAAACATTGATATGAGATCATAAGATGGTCTGAGAATAATATTAAATTGTTCAGGGATAAAATAAGAAAATCTTATATAATAATAACAAAAAATTGGAAAGGTCTAACTCATATATAAATGAATGACCAAAAAAAAATGTAAACACGAATCATGTGTGCAAACATAAGTCAAATATACCAAAATTATCTAAATTAGATATTATCAAACATCTAATATACCAAACATCAATATCTAGAAAGTGAAAAACAAATATTAATAATTATTAATTTATTTATAATCAAAAGTAGAAAGAAAAATATTAAAACTTCAACTCACCATATAAATAATAAAGACTCTTCAAAAATAATTTCAATAATTTAAAAAAAAAAAACATTAATATTCTATTGAAATTACTCTTCCATGCCTCTTTAGTTTGAGTATGACTAAAAGGGTGAATGATCAAAATCAATAATCAATACCTAAATGACGGTTGAACAACTCTGATAGATCCATTTTGGCAGGCACATTCCACAAATTTATTGACGGCTTGCCTACCTTTAAAATTTAATATATATTTTTCATTAGAAATGCAAAATTTTAATAGACAATTAACATTCAATTATATAATAAATAAATTATTATTAATTTTTTTTTCTTTTTGATTTACTATTTTTTTAAAGTATAAACTTTTACAGTCTGTTAGTAGTAAAATGAGGTTTGGAAAATTAAAATTGATAATATTTATGTTGTAGTATGTTGGTTTGTTCTGAAATTAATTAATATGTATTATGGTCATTTTTCTTAATTATATTTGAAAAAAAAATAAAATTAGATTTTTACTTAAAATTTAATATAGTCTATAATTTTTAATAAATGTTAGTTAAGTGAGATGAATCTTCTCGATATTGTATTTGTATTGAAGATGCACCTAAATAATAATTTGAAATATTGACAACAATATGGATTATCACCTTTTAAATTCTCTATTAAAATCTAATATACCTGACAGATTTTAATAAATATCTTATTACATATGTATTCTGCACCTCACATCACATTACGTGCTCATTATCCCATGTGAAAAAAGATACTTTTTAGAATGAATGTAACCCATAAATATCAATATATATCTCATCGTAAATTGATATATTATATTGCTTATGTCACATCATATTCTCATCACTTCCACATGACCAAAAAATTTACGCTATTTCACTTTACACAACTCTACTTCACCAAATAACATGTGAAAAAGACACCCATTGAAATCCAGTAAAACCCACAAATGCCAATGTATATCCCATCATGAATGGATTGGGATGGATTGCAGGGTGAAGTGAAACTCTATTTCAGCCAATGCGATCTGTGCCGTCTGTTACGAGCTGCTTCATCGCCGGCCATCCGATTTGACATTCCAGATTCGATGAATCTCTCGTATATCAAATCCTTGGAATCCACTCTCCTCCATCCCCCTTTCTCCTATCTTTTGGAACGGTTATCCATTCCACCTGGAAACCTGCAAAAATCTCAATTGATTTTACCGAATCGAAATTAGACCAATTGCAAAAAAAAAAATGTGATGGATAACAACAATATCAGCATATTGTAAATGCAAAGGCGTCTAATAATTGCTCGTTGTTGGTATATTTGAGAAACCTTGAATTAACTTTCTCAATTTTACTGTATTTGATGATCTTGATGGATGAATCATAATCGATTAAGACATTAACTTCATTGTAGTTGGAATGATTGTGTGCTTTTAGGAATTCTATCGACGGGTTGAGGGGGAGTGCCTTTAGGTTTTTGATTAATAGGTGAGGAATATAATGGGGAAAAATGGATTTTTTGTACGTAACCAATGAGATAGGAGATTGGAGAGTGAGTATACCGAATCCATCTTATTGAATGTTTTTTTGGGTATCTCGGTCTTTAAGCAATCGACTTTTATATCAAGGTCTTCATCAATCGAGTGCTTAAAAGCACTCATCCAATAAGACAATGGATTTGCTATGCTTATCACTCCTCAATCTCCTTTGTTGATCAAGATCATGCTCATAAATGCCCTTAAGGCCCTCTCCCTTCTTGACCTTTAAGGAAGTCCTTGAAAGCCCTTGTCCTTTTTACTTCACAGGGGTACTCTCCCCTCATCCAATAGAAAAGTTGTATAAAGTTTCTTCCTTTTTCATTCTAGATTAAAAAAAAGCACTGGTTGAGCAAGTAAATCATCCTTCCCTAATTTTGTTTAGATTGTTGCCTTCTAATATGACATCTCAACTCAATCTATAATCAAAATACCATACCATCAAAATATCAAGGTTATATATGCTTAAAAAATATACAAAACTTTCGTCATTAAGTAATATCTACATTATTGTACTCGCCACAACAAGGTATTATAGGAATCATCCAAGCTAAATATTTGCTCATCTTCAACAAATGAGAAACCTTGATAAGATATATTACTTTAGTATCAAGTTTAATGCTCAAAGAAAACTACAATATTCCTTTATTCCTTATTGTGGAACATTTCATTTAGTTGTTAATATTAGCCTTGTTATAGCTTTTTGCAATAGCAAAATATTTGCTTTTACTTTTAATAATCTGAACCTCTTATTTGATCGCTCTTTTCTACAGTTAATGCCCACTGCTAGGATCCCAAAACAGTAATATTCATTGTGCATATTAATGGAGAAGCTTGCATGGAATACACATAAAGGGTGGTCCAATTTTAGAGACATCATAAGATGGGACCGATGTTTGTGTAGCCATTGCTTTGGCTAAATGTTGGAGGGATTTCACATGAGTGCCCCTTTTGTGTATTAAATGATGTTTAATAGAGGGTTTTTATATATAGATGGTTCTTTCTTGTTTATGACCATTATTTGAAACACCTATGACAAAAAGCTTTAGTCCGATAAGGGTTGGATGTTTCAGGATTATGCTAGAGCACGGTGAGTGGACGCCATTCTCTTTTTGGGAATAAAGACAAATTTCTTAAGTTATGGCATTTATGGTTTTGAAGAGGAATTTTTGCAGAAGTGTTTGTTTGTAAATACTAAGCAAGATTGATTATTTGAGAGTTTTGCTCTTTTTTAACAAATAAGCAAAAATGTTTTAATTTTTTATGCCATTTAGCAAGCAAGATTGATTATACCATTTACAAATATATATTTTTTGTTGCATCTATATATCGCACAAGTTTCATTATTTTTTTCCCCTTTGCCTTGGTTTTATTTTCTTATTTTTTTGTTTAGAGCATAGATTTCTCAATGGTCATAGTTGTTGGTTGGCTTACATAAAAGGGACTCAAATCACTTTTGATAGAGTTATCATTTGCACATAGTGGTATTGCCAACGAGCTTATGCAAATAACCAAGTTACCGAGATGGTGACACTTGTCACCATTGTGGCCCTCATGGGTCATGGACTCCATGGAGTCATATGTGCAGGCAATGATCACTTTGTTACTCCGTGTTAATGGGATTGTGCCAGGTGGCATAATTTTAGATATTCCTTGAGAAGATTGATGTGTTTAGCATTCAATAAGGCATTTTATCTTGGCACAACCTATGCCTATATTATCCTATTTTGTGAGGCATTCCATGCATCTAGGTGGCAGTAGAAGTTTACTCTTTGGTCAGAGACTACACATTTATCATTGTCTACGCATTGGAATTTAGACCTGCACACTCTTTTCAATCAATATCTACTATTTTAGACCCAAAAAAGATGTCAAATAGGTGTATTTTTAGATTGGCACTTCATTTTCACTTCTTTGGCATAGTAAATTAATTTAATTCTATTGTTTGAGTTTGACAAAATGCATCAAACTTGATAGAAAGGCATTTCAATTGCATTGACATCAAATTTAATGTTGGAGTGCATTAGAGGGGTACGTCATCTGCATATATGAGGTATGAATATGATTTAGGCTGGCTTGAGGGCATATAAGTGGCATTGAGGTGATTTCAAATAATTCTTCTTTCTTCTCTCCACATCATCCTCTTTTGGTGCAGCTTGGTATATTCTTTTTCCTTTCTAAATTTGTGCCATAAATGAGCCAAGTCTCATTTTAAATTTTATTTTTTGTTTTTCAATTAAAATAATATAGGATAATTTTCATATTATTTTTTATTTATTAAAATCAATAAATAAGTCATTATTGTGCAAACAAATTTGATTTTGGTCCAATCAAATAAAATCAAACAAATAGTAAAATGCATCGTTTGGTATTAATGATACCCCTACTTCCCATTTATGAATAATGTCATTGTGCTTGAACTATTACATCTATCACCTAATAGAGATACAAAGAAGGCATTTGAGGCATATTTATTATAAATAGTCGAGGAGAATTTAGAATAAAGCTTCATTTTTGTATTTTCCCTCTATTACCCATTCGTATCTATCATTAGACGTAAATCCTAAAGGAAATAAATTCCATGTATAAAGGGTTGTTATGTCCACATATAATGCTTTCTCACTAAGCTTCATATATAGAACAAATGTTTTTCACATACTACCTAAGTGCCATGTATCATTATTCTCTTATGCACAATTTAACATCTCTTTCACATACCACATATAGAAAGGATGATTTTCTCCACATATCATCAAGTATTTATGAAGGGTGAGCATATTGAGAGGTTTGGTATATCAATCTAGTTGTATATATAGTAGGAAACCTTTTTAAATTGATAAGGAACTAATCCATCTCCATTTATAACAACAATACATTCAATAAAAATAATTGTTGGCACAACACTAACTTGGAAAGACACCTAGTTAGAATGGTCTAGACAAATGAAAAACACTCTTATCTTCAATGATCTGACTTTTGTGATGGGGATGTACAACCAATTGAACCAAAAGAAGCAAAGGAATTAAAATCTTGGAAGCATCTAAATTCAAAAGCATTGGCCTTGATAATGGCCTCAATTGATGGAGAAGTTTTTCATCATATACAAGGGTGCAACTCTCCATGGGAAACACTACAAAAGTTAAAAGACTTGTATGATTCTCAGTCAAAATTAAAGTTCATAAAATTGCATTTGAAATTGTTCAACCTTGGGTTGAAACATGGTGATGTGATGAGTCCAACCTCAAAATTTTGAGCTATGAAACACGATATTAATGTTACTAGTATAAAAATTGATATATTCATGATTATTTTCATACAATCTCTTCTTCCCACATATTCAAATTATTAGAGTCTCTGTAAGCAAACAATCAATCTTGAGACTCTCACCTTAGATTAATTGGTTGAAAATATGGTCGAAAGAGAAAAGAATTTTAGAAGAAAGATTGACACCATAGGTGAAAGCATTTTCTATGCTCATGAAAAGGGCAATTCTTCTAAGGCTTCTTTTTCCAATAAGGCCTCATCTTCCAAAAATATGTCAAAGGGACAAATAAGGGGCAAGGAGGAAAACCCAACACAAATAGTTGCTAGCATTAGGAAAAGCAAAATGATAGACTAAATTTGTTATGTAAATTTGTGATATAAAATGGAGTCATGAGGCTCGTGAATGCAAAAAATCATGGGAAAAAATTGAGGCCTATCAGAAATAAAAATAAGAAAAGGACAACAAAAAAACCTTAGAATCAAACTCAGCTCAATTTACAAGAAAATCTATGATTTTTATTTAGATGAAGTCAATAATGCATCTATTAATTCAACATGGGATAATGTTTGGGTCCTAGATACTGGTGTCATGCAACATATGAATTTTTCAAGGGACTTCTTTGATGAGTTTCATGAAGAAAGATGTGGTCCAATGTATTTGGTAGACAAACAAGTTTGCAACCTAAAGGAAAAGGTACAATTTGACTCAAGTGACTAGATCTTCCAGAATTTATTCTAAAAAATGTCATATACCTTCCACAATTGGAAATGAACTTGTTGTCTCTAGTGCTCATTCGAAAATGATGCCACTCCATTCTACTAGATTGTGGAAAGGTACAAATCAAAATAAAAATGATAATGCAGTCATCTTACCTAGCTTTGAAGAAGAAAATTTGTTGAAAATCAAAGGTGAGCCTTCAATTCCAAGACATTTTTCTCATATCATTTAATAAGGAATACCAACAAGCCGTATATGGCATACAAGATTTGGGCATAACAATTATGACATCATTTACACAATGAAAAAGAATGGTGTGGTAGGTTTTCATACTCTACCCAAAAATATTGAAAAGTGTGAATCTTGTATATTGGATAAAAATAAAAGAGAACCTTTCCAAAGGTTTGAATGGAAATATGACATAAAATTATAGTTGTTTCACTCTGATCTATGTTCTTTACCAATTCTTTCTGTCAGTGGTCATGAGTACTTAATGTTGGTCATTCATCACCATAGTATAATGACTTGGATATACTTGAGAGATTTGATGATTTCACAGTCCATCAAGATTTTATTGAAGGGCCTTTTGGAATACTATGTGTGAGTTTGTTTACTCGACATTTCAGAGCAACATGTGTTATCCTTTATATGTGTGAATAGTAGGCCAATGCTATCTTAAATAGGGAAATCAAGTCACCCATTGAAAAAAAAATTAATGGTTACTTAGTGATGATTAGCCCCAATCTTTGATTTATGATTTGACCTCTTATTGGACTAAATAAATCTTATGGAAAGTAAAGTTTTCTGACATGCCAATAATCTAGACCTATAAACTAAAATTGCAAGTTACCGATCAAGCATAAATGTTTAAGATATCTTTACCAAGATATTAAAAGATTTAAAGTTTTTAAATATATTATTACCAAGTTATTAGAAGTGGTTTTGGCCCTAATATGAAAGGAGTGGTAGATAATTTGGAGAATAAGTTGGTTATCAACTTGTTAGATCTCCATCTGGACAAGCATGCATTCAATGTCCTTAAAATATGATTAGGTTTTGCTATAACCCCCCAATAATTACTAAATAATAATTTATTTTTGGTGTAGATAGTGTGTTAATAAGTCTTCCTCTTGTAGTTACATATAAGGTTAGACAAGACTATGTGATTGTGCTATGTCATGCCAAACCTCCAACTGGGAATAACTCTAGAGAGAGTTGGAGGGATATCAACAGATTAAAACAATAAAAAAATCATGATCCTCAAAGTGGATAAGGGGGATGCCACTATCGTCATGAACTAAAGATATTATGATGTCAAGATGGTATACCACCTCAACAACAATGGTAATTATTAAAAACTTGACCATAACCCTATCTCTCAGATTTCTAAGAATGTCACAAAAGTTATAAAATCTTCTTCACTAAATGACTCCATCAAGAGAAATATTATTCCCATAAAAGAAGTTACCCTAAGGGTCTATGGTGACAAAAAGATCCACAAGGAAGATAATCATTTAAGACCTATTGTTGACACCATAAACTCTCTGACCTATGGCCTTGCTACTTACTTGGCCAATGAATTAAAACCCCTAGTAGGAAATACTTCCTCCTTTATCCATAATTAAAAATAATTATTGAATTTTTGAAAGACAAAAAGGTGGAAAATTATAATTTTTTAGTTATTTTTGGTGTTGTGTCACTCTTCACCAAGGTACTTATCGAAGAAGTGGTGGCAGTAGTCAAAGCCTTCACAAATGAATAAACAATGCAGCTAGTATCCTTATGCATTAAGTCAACATTTTTCTCTTTTAAGGGTGTGATGTATGGACAATGTGAAGGTATGTCAATGGGTTCACCTCTTTCCATAGTTGTGGCCAACCTCTTCATGGAGAGGTTATAAGAAAGAGTCTACACTCTTTTCCTCTTAAGCCCAATTGGTGGAAGAGGTACATCAATGATATTAACTTTTGTTGGATACATGGTATAGATAGCCTTGAATACTTACAATACCACCTTAACAACTTGTTTCTTTGTATAAAATTCACCAAAGAGATTGAAAAAAGAGGTAATTTACTCTTATCCTTCTTTCCCATAGAGGATTATTGTCTTGCTAGAAACGTTTTTAGAAAAGGTACTCATACTAACCTCTACCTTCATGCCTCTTCACACCACCACCTAACTAAAAAATTAGGCATGTTAAAGACTCTATACACTAGGGATTTTAGGATTTGTGACAATGATAACCTTGAGAAATAAATTGAATATTTGAAAAACATGTTTAAGAGGAATGGATATAAGTGTAAACATATTGCTAAGTCCTTCAAACAAGTGAAAAATAGTCTTGAAATGCATAAGCAAAGGGAACCCTCAATTGAAGGCCCGATTGCTTTCTTAACATACATTGAGTGGGTTTCTAATAGGATTGATAATATCTTCAAATGATAAAACATCAAAACCACCTTCTTACCCATCAATAAGTTGATGATGTCTTTATGTTCCACCAAGGACCCACAAGAACCCAGTCTTTGTAGTGGGGTCTACAAGATTGAATGCTCCTATGGAATCCCTTAATTATGGAAATAGGTAGGTCCATCAGAACTATAATTAAAAAATATGCCATAAATATTCATTTGGAGAGGAAGGAGAAGTCAACATTGGCCAAAAACTAATGTAAAACCACACATGCCATTCATTTTGAGGATACCAAGGTCACTGTGGTTGAAAACCATTTTCAAATATCTAAATTAAGGGAAACAAATGATATTTTTAAAATTACTAACAACATGAATAGAGATGAGGGATTATAAATTAGTCATGCACCAATTGTTAGCAAGTTGGGAGGTCAAACTTATTGATTTTGCTTTAGCATTCTGGTAGTTATTTATTTGTTTAAATGTATAAATAATAAGTTCAACACAATATGAGCAAAATTTAAGATCTCCTATAACTCTTGAAATTTCAATGAAAATTTTAAGAATAAAATTTAAAACTTATGGTTTCTTAAGACCTCCTATTTAGTAACAATTTAACTTTTTGATAAGGTATACTTTTTTTTACAATTTAATTATAATAATATTAACCTTAATTAATATTTGATGATGATAACCTAGTGGTGCATGAGCTGAGTGCTATAAGTGGGAGGTCTCAGGGTCCATTCCATGGAATTACCACTCTCTAGTGTTGTTCCCACACTAAGCTATAATGGGTTATTCATGAAAAGTATCCAATGTAATGGACTACCAACCTGATGTTCAATGTAATGGGGGTCGACATGTGGCTTGAAACTTGTGTTCAATGTGATGAGGTAAGTCCATAGCCCATGGTTATGGATATGATTCACCACTTTGTAGGTGTTCTAATTATAAAATTATCTGTAACCAAAATTCAGTGTCAAATACCAGGTTGAAAAGGGTCTTTATTATATAGAGGGAGGATGTTCTTCATGCCATCAAGGAAGTCATTAGCATAGTCTTCCTATAAACCAAGTGTAGATTCAAGGTCAATTCCTTAGTGGCTTTAGCTTTTGTGAATAACTTATTGCTTGTCTCTCGTAACAAATATTTGACTTGGGTAGTCTCGAAGAGACTAGTTTAGGAAAGATTTCAGGTGAGTTTATAATCAACCATTAAATAATTTCACTTCAGAGATGGTGGTCTTCTTGGCTTTCCTGGGTTGGGCACTTAGGGCTAGTTCACTTCAGAGCTTTCAAAGATCTAGAAAAAAAAGTTTGAAAATGTTTTATCTCATCTTAACTCCTTAAAAACCTAGTTGTGAAACCCAAGGTCCTCCGATAGTCACATTCCATTATTGGACATGGGAGTCTTGCACTCCCCACTGATGTCAATGGTGGTGACTCTTCAGGGACACTTCTCCTCTTGTTTAGTTATAACAATAAAACTTTTGTCAAGACTTTATGGGGCACACACTCCACTCCCTTTGATTTTTCAAGTTGGAGAGGGGTTTGGTCTCATAACCAGACAAAGGGACTCATCAATACATATGTAAGTTTGAACGGAAAGCTTACATGTAGACCTGAGTCAGGGGGTGGGGGTATTTTGAGTGTGAAGCTAGGAGGTAGGTTTAAAAGGAGGTGGAAAAATACCTTGGTGTGGAAAGGGAGGTGACTATACGGGGCATGGTCATGGAAACTATAGTGTTATAAGGGGCACATATTATGGGTGATGGTGGTGAAGCTAATGGAGGGGTGGAAACAAAGTTGGGCATGGTGGATGGGTGTCAAATTGCTAGTGTTGATGGGGTCTTGATGGGTATTGGGGACCATGACATGCTGATAGTCGATGGTGGTAGTGGTGACACTTAGTGGGTGGTGCTTTGGTGGTCTTTTTTAGACTTTTCCTCCCTAGTGCTTGATTAGTCTTTGGTGTATGGTGGGTTGCTTGTTTTTTTCTTTCCAAGGGTTTTGTGGGATTTGGTCTTGATTTTTTGTTGTCCTTTTGGTGCTTGGTCTACTTGTGGTTGTTATCCTTGATACAAGTGTTTTAATATCATTTTTTTGTTTAATAAAATAGGTAAGGACCCTCCATCCCTCATTATCTAACAAAAATAGATTAACCTTGATTACTAATTTTGGCTGATAAAATTAAAAAAATCACTTAATATTTTTAATTAAAAATTTAAAACTTTTAATATCTTGGTAAAAATATCTTAAACTTTTGTTCTTGATCAGTAACTAGCAATTTTAGTTTATTGGTCTAGATTATTGACATGTCAAAAAAATTTAATTTTCATAAGATGTATTTGGTCCAATAAGAAGTGGAATCATAACTCAGAGATTAGGGGTAATGATCACTAATGTAATCATTAAAAAAATTACTCAATGGTGACCTTGTTTCCCTATTTAAGATAGCATTGGCTTGTTGTTTGCACATATATTTCTTGCTTTTTCCTTATGATGGATCACAGATGTTGATCTAAAATGTCAAGTAGGAAAAAATCGCACACAAAATTCCAAAAAAACATTCAATCAACTTGGATATACTTTTTTTTTAAATCATAAACATTCAAACCTTTTTAAGGGTTTTTAAAAATGATTGAAAATGAATCATAATGACGTATTATGACACTAAAGACTAAAAATAGTGGCAAATTCACATTAAAGGTGTTTGAAACCTATCTCAATAAAAATGGGATCAAACATCATCTCATAGTCCCTTTCACTCCTCTACAAAATTTAGTAGTGGAGAGGAAGAACATGGTTCAAGTAATGTTATGATTCAAAGGGAAAAATCTACATTTTTGGGCAGAAGAAACTCAAATAACAATGTATCTTTGAAACAGGTCACCATCTACATCCCTTAAAAAGAAGACTCCATATGAAATATGGTGTGGTCATATTTTTTCAATGCAACATCTTCAATTTTTTGGATCCACTTAATACACATTCATTTCCAAGGAGAAAATGAATAAATTGGACCATATGAGTAAAAAAATCATCCTTTTGGGATATTCACAATCATCAAAGGCATATAGACTAAATGATAAATTTATAATTGCAAGAGATTTTGTCTTCAATGAAACCCCAAAGGACAAAACATGCATAAGTCAACAATTGAATTGACTTAAGAGATATGCTAAACTTTATATTTTCAAGGAGATTGATATGGATGTTCCAAATAGTGAAGTTGAGACCTATAATGGGGAAACACTTGTATCTCTATTAACTCATGTCATTGAAAATGACAATCCCCTTATGGAAAAAATGAAACTTCATCATAAGGTGAACATATATCGGAAAATGGAGATTTAGATCAAGAAAATGAGGCACTAATGATTCCACAAGTAACTTATAAAAATATTTCGAAATGGGCTACACAATCATTGAAATGTGTCAAACCAGATGAAGTTGGAAAAACATGCGCTTGAAGTGCACATACAACCACACAACAATTAGAAAAGTTCATAGAAGAAATTAAAGATAATATATAAAATATTATCTTAGATGACCATCTAGAAGAATAAGTCAACATTTCTTTTGATTAAGAACCTACTTTCTTAAATCAAGATGAAAAGCTTGATGTATGGAGAAAAACAACAAAAGTGAATATGATGCTTTGGTAAAAAATGGAACTTGAGAGTTAGTTGATTCTCAAATTTAAGGTAACCACATTGTTTGGAAGTGGGTCTTTCGAAATAGATATAAAGTAGATGGATCACTTGAAAAACACAATTCAAGGCTTGTTGTAAAGGGATTTTCTGAAAAATAAGGGATAGACTACAATGAGACCTTTGCACCAACAAGTAAATGGAATACTATTCAAGATTTTTTAGCTTTTGTAGCACAAGATAGATGGAAATATCATCAAATGGATGTAAAAAAATCTTTTCTAAATGGCAATCTAAAATAAATAGTTTACATGAATCAACCAAAAAAAATTGCAATTGATGACCAAGAAAACAAGGTGTGTAGGTTGGTAAGATCCGTGTATGAATTGAAACAAACCCATAAATCATGGTATGAAAATCTCACTTAGCACCTCTTGAGCATGAATTTCAATCATTTTTAATTTGAATATGATATCTTTTTTGTCAAAATAGTTGTAGTTCTAGATATATGGATAATCTACTCATCATAGGAAATAATGTAAGGTGCGTTGAAAAAATAAAAGTTGAATTGATGAAAGGTTTTGAAATGATAGATTTAGGTTACCTTCATTACTATTTTTAAGTTATTCAAAACATCACACACAAAAATTACATTGGTGAAATTCTAATAAAATTTGGAATGACACAGTGTAAATGACTTAGTACATCCATGATTAAAATTTGATGTTGATATTAGATGATATACAAAATTTGCATATGTAACGAAATGTATACAATGCATTGAAAGTATGATCTATGTAACCACACCTATACCAAACATTTATTTTATTTTTTATGTTCTTTCCACATTTATGCAACATCCTAGAGAAAGTCACTAGGTAGCAACAAACATAGTTCTTTGGTATTTAAAAGGAACACCAAATTTTGGATTGAAATAATCTAGGACAACAAACTTTGAACTAGTTGTATTTTTAGAATCTAACTATGCATGTGATTTTGAAGATAATAAATCTACCTTAGGTTTCCTAATGAATTTCAAAACAATAGTCATCTCTTGGAAGTCAAATAAAAGTCACTTCTATCAATTTCTTCTACAGAAGCAAAATATATGGAAACTTTAGAGGCAACCAAGGAAATAATATGGCTCAAAATGTTTATTACAGATTTATAGGTAAAACAGGTTTCATCAATGCGTATCATGCTCAATAAAATTACAACAATTAAAATGGAAATAAATCCAATATTTCACGACCAAATCGAGCACATCAACACCAAATTCCATTTGATTCAACATTATGTGAAAGATGGTAGTGTAAAATTGTTACATCATCCTATTGCAACAACCAACAAACATCCCAACAAAAGTGTTTTTAAGAGATAAGTTTTAAAAATTTAGATACATGTTTGGTCTCACTCTACAAATAAAAAGGGGATGTAATTTTATTATATACAATATTAGTTTTATTCTAGGTATAAGATAGGTTTTATCTTTTGATAGAAGTTGAATAATCATTTCAGAAGGTGAAATGAACAACCATATTGTCGATATATTAAAATGAATTATATGTGTGTGTGTGTGTGTGTGTGTGTGTGTGTGTGTGTGTGTGTGTGTGTGTGTGAAATCCAAAGCCTGGCCTATTTAGACTAATAATGGGCTGAATAAATTTGACAATAAATTGGTGTAAGCCAAAATTTTATTCATATATTAAAATGAATTTTGTGTGTGTTTCCCACATGCAAATATAAAGCTTGGCCTACTCAAACCAACAATGGGCTGAATATGTCTATGTTTTTTTTCCCATATGCAAATCCAAATCCTTGCCTACTCATACCAATAATTTGACAATAAATTGGTGTAAGCCAAAATTTTATTCATATATTAAAATAATATATAAGCAATGTTTTGAACCAATTCGTATCAATACAGAATAAAATATACATAAACATTTTGGTTTTTTCCTTTCTCTTCTCTTGGCTTGTTGTTCAATAGTGTTTAAAACAAAACTATTATGGTTTGCTTTTACAAAAAATGTGCATAATTCTCTTTTTCATTTGATTTAGATAACTGAATCTATCTCTACAAATGTTAACATGGTTAATCATGTTTTACACGAGTTTCATATCTCTTTTTTTTCAATGGACATTAAATGCATGTGATTTTTAATCTAAATTAGCCCCCAAAAAGTTTGAAGGATATTTTTTTGTTCATTGCAAACAACTATATTCTAAAACTGTATGTTTATTCTTATTAAATTTTGGAAAATAAAAAACTTATTCCACATAACATGTTTTAATTGAGATTTTTAACACTTGAAAATTGATTTATGCTCAATTTTTATATAATTATCTTATGTGTTATTTTATCAATTATCCTATCTCATATCACATTAAATATACTAGTCTTCATCTTATCCATAATTATAAAGTCATTTCATATTATTGTCTAAGTATATTGCCTATCATTATACTATATGTGTATGTGTGTGTGTTCATTGCTATGGTGTCTAGTTTCAAAGTATTTCATAATCTTGTAAGTTGAGATTATATAACATCAACTTAGTATTGATTTATTGTCTTTTTCTTTATTTTAACATTATATTCAAATCTTGTATGTTCTTCATTACAACTATTGCATTCAATAGTATAAACACAATAGTTCAAAAATAATCCAATGCTCAAACACTATAATGGTTAAATATATTCAATTTTTTTTCATCACTTGCATTAACTAGATCAATGGAAAATAGTTCATGCACCTTTGCTGAAACTATATATATATTTGTTGTTGAATAAAAAAATGCTTTCTAGTTGCAACTATGGGACTCCAACAGAGATTACTTGTAATATATTTAATAACATAATTCATTTTCATAGCATGGCCAATATTTGATTTTACAGAGCATAATGATTTTACATTAACATAATCAACAAGTCAAAAACTGAAACTAATGGATTTGAATAAGATGGTCAAGACTTAACAAACTTATTTATTGAAACTTTTACATGTAGCTTATGATTCCTCTTTCATCAAAGTAGATCAATAGCCTTTGAAAACAATGTAATTTCAACACGTTTACCAAATTAACATTGAAAAAAATGGTGATCACCAATTGCGAATTTATGTTGCTCTACTTTGTCAGACTTAAAAAACATCAACTCTATATTTATCCTAATTTTGAGCCTCTAAATTACCAAAAGTGGAAGTTACTTGCCAATTACATTAATTGTCAATAATTTTCCATAACTAGTTGAGTTCCAAAAAAAATTGTTTACATTATTCTTTGAACTTTAAAACGTTTACTGTATGTATTTTAATCCTCATTATATAAATTCTAAAAATTGAATTCATTGGATAATTATGCTATTTTACATTAATGATTGCTCATTTAATTCATTTTGAATTTAAATTCAAAATGCCAATGTATATCCAATATTCTTGGATTTTATCCATGTTTTTTTATGAAATTCATGATTTGAGATTGAAAATTTTGTTTGCTTTGTTCACTTGATTTAAAATATGCCTTGTTTATTTATTTTAATTGTTTCTCTCAAATTTTTCAAAATGGAGGTTAACTGCAAAACATATTAACTATCAATAATCACCACATATTCATTTAAGTTTGAATTTGAATTCTAAAGGTAATGATATATCAAATCTTGTTCTTTGAAGCACTTTCTCAAATAGTTCACACACCTTTGTTGGAATTGTGTATGTCTTTACTCATGTTATATCAGTATAGTATAATTAGACACCCTATTACAGTTCTTATTAATATCCACATGAGCACTATACCTTTCAAGGTGTCACTTGCCTCACTATTAAATAAATTTGAACTGCTACTCACAAGGGGTCACTTGCCTCAATGCTATATAAAATTGAACCACTAAATACCACATCATTATGCATCAATAGAGTGGCTGAAATCATATTATAAAATAATCTGACCTTCTATGTTCACTTGAATTACAAAACACTTTGTGTATTTATTTCAGTTTTTACTATCAAAGTATCTAGAATGGAGATCACTTGCAAAGTATATTAACTATGAGTAATCACTACAAATTCATTTTTAAAAGGGGATAATCCATATACAAACAAAAATCATAGTGACTTCCAACATTATAATCATCATCATGCTAATCAATTACTTCCAAACAATAACAAATCATCCAAAATATGAAGATGAAATGCAATTTTCATCAATTAGTAACATCTTATAATTGGATTCACATAGTGAAGTTTAATTTTAGCAACCATTAAATAACACCTAAATGTACCTATGCAATCACTTCAAGTTACTATGAACTATGAAATTTTTATTCCCCCACTGCACATTCAGCCCTGCTTTCTCAAGATTCAAACATCCTCTTTATTTGTTTCAACCTTCACTATGAAATTCACTTGAAATGTAAGTCACGTGTGATTTTTATGTTGGCCTTAGTGATCTTTTCATATCAATTTTAATTTTTATTTGAACTCGAGAGGCCATTGTAGGTTTAATTTTATTGTAATTTAGTTTTGAAATATCTATATGTGATTATCCTACTCATCTTTGTAGTGCTGTGATTTTTTGAAAATTTGATGACAAGTTGATGGGCATCAAATTTGGCCTCAATTGAATGGAGGATCTCATCGCTCTGCATGAAAACACTACATATATTGAGGTTTATGGGATGACATGGTGACACGTAGTGATGGGCATGAAATTTATCATAGTTTCAATGGGAGATCCCATTGATCCACATGGCATGATCATGCAATCACGAGCTCATGGAATTAATTTTTTTTTGTGGTCCCTTTATTTTGTGTGGTTTTATCAAATGAAGATGTGAAATGCAACATGTGATAATGGGCTATTGGGTCACAAGATTCATGAAATTATTCATTTTTAAAGTGGTTTTCATGGGATAGTCAATATGAACTCAATAAATATTAAATTATATAGGTATCCACCACTTAACCAAAAGGAGCTATTCTAATTTATTTAATACAACAATGGGCTGACCTACATGGTCACTCAAGATATAGTGCCACGTTTGAGGCAAGACACGGGGTCAACCCTATCCACATCCTCTTCAACTCTCACCCATTGATATACAATACCCAAAGTGGCCATACTCTTAAATTTTGTGAAATTGATGACAAGTTAAAAGGTGTCAAATTTGGACACAGATGAATAGAGGATCTCATCATTCTATGTGGTAGTATCACAAGCCCTAAGTTCATAGGATGACATGGTGACAAATAATGGCATGCATTAAATTTAGCGTAATATCAACATGAGATTACATCGCTCCACATGGAATGATCTTATTGTCTCAGACTCACATAATTCATTATTTTTTTTCTAGTCACTTTATTTCCTATGGCCCTAACAAGTGAAGTCATGACATGTGGTATGTGCTAAATGGCCACAAGGTCATGAGGTTCATGGAGTTTTTTATTTTAAAATTGATTTTTCATGAGAGAGTGACTATGACCTAATTTAATATTACACTATAAAATTCATCACCACTTACCTAGCAAGAGCTATTCTAACTGCTTTTAATAATGCAATGACCTCACCTATAGTGTCACTCAAGATAATAGCATTGCATTTAAGGTAATGTATGGGGTATGGCTTTTCTACGTCACCACCAAGTCTCACCCATCTATATATAATACCCCAAGTGGTCACATTCATAAATTTTATGAATTTCATGACAATTTCATGGGAATCAAATTTGGCCTTATGTAAATGGAGGATCTCATCACTCCACATTGAAATATCATGCACCATGAGGTTCATAGGATGATGTGGTGATAGGCATTGATGGGTATCAAATTTAATATAGCGTAAATGAGAGATCCCTCCCTCTATGTGGCATGATAACAATGTCTTAGGCTCACATAATTCATTATTTTTATTTTGTGGTCATTTTTTTTCTCATGGCCATATCGAATGAAGATGTGTCATGTAGCATGTGCTAAATGGCTATGGGATTTGGAGGTTAAAAAAAAATTGATTTTAAAAGTGATTTTCATGGGATAGTGACTATGACCTCATTAAATATTACATTATAAATTCCATCACCACTTAACCAAAATGAGATATTCTAATCACTTTTAGTAAAGTAATAGACTCACCTACAATGTCACTCAAGACAATAACATCGCATTTGAGGCAAGGCATGGGGTCCACCCTATCCATGTCACTAGGAAATCTCACCCATCACTATACAATACCCCAAGTGAGCACAATATTTTAATATTTTAACATCTTAGACTCTATGTGGCTTCTATTTGACAAAACTATTATGACCAATTATTAATTTCAATAGACTATCATGGTATTCAAAAATTATGAGGTGTGTTCTATAACTGTAGATACTAAAAATTGGTATTAAACACTTAGCAATGTCACCTTTGACCTACCTTCACCATACATGACTTTTATGCCTCTTATTCACCATTCTCCCAAACTCACATGTTTGATATGGATCCGACCCTCCCATTTTGTTGTCAATCACCTACAAGAACCTCTTAGTCTATGTCAAACTAGCTAAATATCTTACTCAGACATCTCTAGATAATTAGATATGCATTCCTATCTCCTAGACACTAATGTTAGGATTAAATATTTTTATCAATGAGATTAACCTAAGGGTGATATTACTAACTATCCCAAAAAAATAACTATTGTTCAAAATTAAATCATTCTTATGGATTAGCCCATTTTCCTAACATGTTAGTGGCATGATAAATTAACTGAATGGACTCACATAAAGAAAAATCAAACCCATAACTATCACTTACTTGGCACTGATATTCAAGCATCTATACACTACTACATTATAGAAAATATGCCCTATTCTTCCCAAATTTTAAATTAATATTTAAGAGTAGTCATCAACCAAGTCTAAAGTACACTAAACCAAGTCAAGAGCGAATATTTTCAAGTGTCAAAATCTATATCCTAGGTGCATTAGCAAAAGAGCACATTTAAAAAATAATATTAATGCGAAGAACTCAATGTGCCTTGAATTCCATATTTAAATTATTGGATATGAAGGTAGAAGTTAATCATCATCAGAGGTGATCGGGGTCACCTCATCCCATTACACCACCCAAGTTTTTACAGGTTTTTAACATTCATAAGTGGACCTAGGGTTTCAAGGATGAGACTAATTTCAAGAGTTTCACACATAATCATGCATCAAGATCACACACAAAGTTATTACAAGTAGTCACAACTAATTGTATGGTCATTACAAACCAGAATAGCCCAAAGCAACAACATCCATGCCATTTGGTAACATATACATTTTTTCCCCAAGATAACATTAGTGACCCTACACTAAAAAAAATCAATTATAGATCCAAGTGACACTCAGGCCTACTTATAACCCCTTTCCACTATCAGAAGTCAGTAATAGTCAACCAATGAACCATGAATGCTAAGTATCTTGATTTCTTTAGTTCTTTATATATTTAATAGATACCACTTGTCAAATCAATTTTAATATTTTATAATCAGATTGATGCTTAACTTTCATATTATATAATTTAAATCATAGTCAAATTTCTATCTTAATTAAGGTTGTACAATCTAGATTAGGGTAAAACATATTGGTGAACCCATATATTTATCTAACCATGACAAACCTTAGGTTTCCCTTAGGGTTTCATACTTCTCTTTTATATAGGGTATAATCATGTTTCCATGGCTACACCTATGCAGTATGTTCTTATGGACCTTCCTTATGATTTTTCACCATCTACATCTATTATATGATCCCTCACACAAATCATCTTTGATTTACAAGTTAAAATGTTACGACTAGAGCACATATATCTTACTTTATAAGAATAGACAATTCTTCCTATCATAACTAGTGTTACATCACAACCTACTCATTTGTAATAATTTGGGTATAAATTTAGATATTTAAAAAAATATGGATACAATGGTCAAGGTTTGGGAAAACATGTGCAATATATCATTGAGCCCATTATTATATCTACTCAAAAAAGAGGAAGAGGCCCTAGATAGATAAATCCTTTACAAGTCACTAAAGATACTAGAGCAACCAATAACTATGACGGTACAACATAAGACATTCATACACCCCTTGATTTACTTACTAGCAGTATTTTCTATGAAGAGAGCACTAATCCATCAAGAAGTTAAGCAATATTATCCATTATATATTCATGCAAGTGTATTAACAATAATGGTCAAGTGTGTATTGATGGATATTGAATCATATATAAACATGTTGAATGAATTTTTTTTATAGGCATTAAATCACATTTAAAATTCATACCAATGCATCAAAGGGTTTTATAATATACCACCACCAGTATTTGAGACTATATAATTAGAGGTGATTGTGGGATGCAAGATAATGAGTAATTTATTCCAAATCATGTATAACACTATACATTATAATTTTATCTTGGGATAAACTTGGATATATTCCATGGAAGCCAAACCATCCAAATTATAAAGGTGTGTGCAATTCATGCATGACAGTCACTAGTATATATATTCTACAAATGATGATATTTTTAAGTACTATACCTCATCACATTATATTCATAAATAGAGGAAATTTTCATGATTATCTAAACCTCCTCATTATTTGTTACATAAGTTGCTTGAATATAACCTTATATCACTAGAATCACCTAAAAATTTGGATATAAATAAGCCTTTTTTCCAAATATACAATGGTACCACATTTTTAAATTATTATCAATACATCAACCATTCTAGAAATAGGTGTTTCAAGTTAATACAAAAGATATAATATATCATTAATTCTAACATTATTGTCCTCTATGATAATAATACATTCATCCATGACCCAAACATGATTTCAAAAACAACACAAACATTTTATGAGAGCATACAGGGCAATATGGACACCATGGTTGAACAAATTACACTAGGATAAATCAACTATGATATTGATGATGGATATTATTAATAAATTATTCCTTTATAAATTTGAACCCTAATTTATGAAATAATCATGCCACATGGATGAAAACATTTATACCACTTGTAATGGTGCCCATGTTAGTTTTATCCTAGTCCATTGGCCAATCATCCATTGTAAATAGCTTCTTGATTGTGCATTCTTCTACTTTCACATACTTGTGTAAATACCCTCTTGTATTAATCACTCTTTTATCCCTTGGATTTGTACTCATGTGGTCCTTACCTTCTGATATGTACATATGTGAAATACATTAAATGATGCATCCTTCACCATAACTACATGTTAATATACATTCTTTATGGCATATTACTTTCTCACTACTACATGATGACAATTTATACTTTTCATCATTATGGCTTACATTTTCCTTACATGATCATATACATTTATGAGCATATACACGGACTCATCATCATCCCCCTACACTTCCTGCATACTCTTTTGTATTCATTTGGTGATTCACATGTACATTGGGGGCATGATTATTAACTTTTACTTTGCCTTGATACTACACTTAGTGAAACACGATGCCTTGACACATGTTTTGGATTTTTCAAGTCCCTCCCATTCTTCTATTTTTAAAATCGTGTTACTCATTATTGATTACAAATTTGATGATAAATTCAAAAACTAAATAAATTGAATAAATAAAAGATATAAAAACATTCAAATATTCAAAAATAAAAAAAAATCATGACCTACGCATGACATGCTTACTAGATTTCACTATTTACATATGATATCAATCACATGTTTATTATATGGCATATTATCTATCATAGACATATGCATTTCATGGTATATGAGTGTGAAGTATGACATATAGATCATACATGGCCACATATATGTTGGACTCTCTTAGACTCAGTGGCCATGCCAATGCTAGGGGCATCTTATTCCATAGATCACATTTTCAAAGGCTATATCTTTCTATGACATTTTTACCATGTTGATATATCTAGATTGATTACACATTCCTTGCCAGTTACTCATATCTTACATAATGTTACATGCATATGCCACTTTACTATGCTTTGATATTGATATATATGAATGGTGTAGACTAGTTTTCACTTGTTCTATGTTTCATTTATGTTATTATTATTGCATGATATGATAGTCATTACTTATCTATTATATGTGGACCTTGGCCTTGTTTGTTTCGACATATTTATTCCCTCGTTTATGGCCCTTATCCTGATTTGTTTTGAAATATTTATATCATCTATCTACGACCCTTGGCCTTATTGGTTGCAACATCTATATGTCCCTCTTTGGAAGTGCTAGGCTTTATACATGGCATTGCATGATTATAAGTGTATTAATATAGGTTTTTTTTACCAAGCTTGTTGAGTTTGTTGAGCTTTCTAAAATTACTAGGCTATTTGGGTTTCATGAAACATATCACACACCTCCCATTTTTGTGTGGTGCCATGATTTACAGCATGCACCTTTTTTATGATGTAGCCTTATTTAGTTATCACATCAGTGATGGCTACTTCTACGTGCCTAATTGATACATTTATCTTGAAATGACACTTATGTGCCCTATATTACATATGTTACATATATGATTTGATGACATAAACATTACTATGATGACATACTCTCCAAATGTTGACATGATTCTATATTGTTACATCTTTATGTGTGACATGATATAGTTAACTCTTATTTTGAGATGAGTGACTTTCAAGCTACATCCCCACCTTAATAAGGTGAGATATTAGTGAGGGCATGTTATAGAGATAAAATCCTTCATTAATAGGATAAAATATATTCTGGGTATAAATACAAATTTTAGAGACTAAGAGTGGTTTAGATAACAAATTAGTTCAAATAAGTGATAAATATCTATTCTGGGGGAATATGCCATGCATATGAACTTAATTTATAGAAAGATGAGTTCCATATTACATATTCAGATACACCTAAGTGCATATGCCATGCAGGTGTACATGGTTTACATGAACAAACATGATAGGTTTTCACATATATATACATTTGAGATGCAGGTTCACAAATTTAACATATAGATGCATATAATTCTATATCAGTTGGCATTGATTCATGAGTCATAATACTATTTCATACACATACACACTATGATAGTTTACACTTGGCACAAAATTAGCGAGGCATGATAGTTTTTCATGAAAAATTACATCTTTTGTAGTGAGCATTAAAATAGTTAATTATTTGCAAACATAATTCAATGGCATGAGGTAATGAGAAAACTCTAATTTTTAAGTCTGTTTGTAGTATTTGATTCATGATTTTTGAGGTAATGTAATTTCAAGTTCAATAAAACTCAATAGCCATGTAATTAATTATAACCAACCCATTATGTATTTCCTCCCTGACCATCTTAAGGTTTAATATTAGAGCTAGATTAGCTATTTAAATTAGTGTAATTGAGGTTTAATGATGCTCAATGGTATTATAACTACTCCACATTCATGAGGGTTGGGGTATTTATCTTCCCAATGCAAGGGCTTTCATAGTTACACAAGGTCTGTGCATAATCACCCCTACACTCCATGTGCTTAAATAAGGAATAAAAGTTCTCCAATGCTTCAACAAGGAAGCACATTTCTCCACTGCTTCAACATGGAAGTATCAACTCCAATAAGTCATAGGGCAACATGGTTTACTAACATAATGGTGTATTCCTTCCTTACTCATAAAACTTGTTCAATTTTCAATTTCAAAATTCAGACTTCACATATGGAATTTGGTTACTACATTTTCATTACATGTTTGAATGGAGTAAAGTTATATATTTGGAGTTATCTCCTAAAGATAAAGTGTGTTGTACAAACTCAAGTACACTTTATCCTTTTACTCTAGTATTTGTATTACATTTCAATACTATAATTAAAGGAGGCATTTTTAGATACTAAAATATGGTATTATACACTTGATAATATCATTTTTGACCTAATTTCACCATACATGAATTATGTGCATTTATATTCTTATTATTTTGCATTCTTTCACATTCACATGCTTACTATGAGTCCAACCCTCTTATTTTTTATCAATCACCTACAAGAACCTCCTAGTATGTGTCAAACTAGCTAAATATCTCAGTCAAACATCTTTAGATAATCAAATTTGCATTCTTCTCTCTTGGACACTAATGTCAGGCTCAAATAATTTCATCAATGAAATTGACTCGAGGGTGACGTTACTCACCCTCACCTAACAACAATTATTTTTCAAGATTAAATCATTCCTATGGGTTGACTCATTTTCCTAATATGTCAATGGCTTGATAAATTACCCATATGGGATCATATAAATACAAATCATACACATACTTATTATTCTCTTGGAATTGATCTATTAAACATCTATAAACTATTGCACATTGATCAAATCTACCTTATTCTTCTCAAATTTCAAATCAGTCACTAAGAGTAGTTATCAACCAAGTTTGAATCACAATAAGCCAAATCAAGAGTGAATATTTTTAAGTATCGTAAGCTAGATTCTAGTTGCATTCATATAGAAAAAGAATAAAATTTCACATTCACAGTAAGGGAAATAACTACTTGTGGCTTGACTTTCATATTCATAGTATTGGATTTGTATTAGTGTTCAATCATCAACATGGGTGATTGGAGTTAACTCAACCCTTTACATTTACCAAGTTTTTACAGATTTCTACCCTTCATAAGAAAACCTAGAGTATTAAGGAGAAGGATACTAATTTTTGAAGTTGTGCACATATCCAAGATTTAGTATTTTACACACAAAGGTATTATAAGTAGGCATAATCCATTGTATGGTCGAAAATATCCTGAACAACCCAAGACAATAACATCTACCTAAGTTAGTAATGTTTATGGTTTTACTCCAAGTAGATGTCAGTGACCTTGCACACACAGACATCGGTTCCATATCAAAGTGAATGTTAGTCATACTTCCAACCTCTTCCCACTATTAGAAACTAGTCACAATCAGTTAGTGAACTAGGAAAGATAAATATCTTGATCTCTTTAGTACTTTCTATATTTAGTACATGTCATTGTAAAATGAGTTTCAACATTTTACATTTAGATTCATGCTTAAATTTCATATTATATAATTTGAATTGTATTTAAGTTTATATCTTAATTAGTGTTTTAAAATCAAAATTAGGGTAATAAAATAACCTAACGCACCCTGACATTTCATAGATGCAATTTTTTTCTCAATCTTATTATGGGGAAGTTTAAGGCTGTGACATTGATATGAATGACACTTGTTATAATCATGTAATCTCTTGATATATCAATGTTCATATAAAAAAATTAAATTACTTAAAACCCTAGCCATACATCATCACAACTTAACCAAAAGGGGCTTAGACTAATGAAAAATATCAATTTATATATTGCAAGTTTGATCTATTGCTTGAATAACTAGCACATCATAACTATTGTAAAATCACTGATATAATATAAGGATTTTGGGTCACCTCATACATTAAAATAATCTATAAAGTGGCCACTTCATCATATACATAAATTTATGTGTGGGCTTCTAATAGTTACCACTATTTAATCATGGTTCATAGCCATCCTCATTATCTATGGACATAACCCAATTTATAGGTCATAATACACATCTATGGACTCATAAAATATCACAAAGTCCATAGTGAAATGGCACCTTGTTTGAGGCAAACAAAATGGTGGGTCTAATACACATGTGACCATCAACTATTTCAAAATATCATAGTGTCGTTCATATAATGTGAATACAATAAATTTACATTTTGTAATCAAGTATTACTTAAAAGGCCTCAATTTAACTATGTGACCCATCCAAAATAAGTGCTTATCACATACACACATGGCCATTAGTAATAGATTTCAAATAAATAAAGTTGTATTCTATTTTTTAATGAGTCCACAAACTTCAATAATAGAGTTCATAGTGAAAGGGCTACACTTCATCATATACATAAGTATCCACATGGCCTCCTAATAGTTACCACTACATAGTCATGGATCACATCTAAAATTATTATTTATGGATGCAACCTAATTTATAGGTTAGAATACACATTATCATGTGTTGATAGATGCATAAAATGTTAAGTTGTGGAGCTAAAAGCTTCACTGTTATGCAAATGTGGAGGTTGTTGGGCTTAGCCAGTAACCGGCATTGACAGTATCACTGACATCGATCAGGCGTGGATCAGATTTGACCAACATCAATCAGGGATCGACTGACGTCGATCATATGTAGACTGACAACAACCAGCGTCGGTCACCTGTGTGTGCGTGTGCATTTACATGTGTTTCCAAAATTAGATTTGTTTTAATTTTAGGACGGACAAAGTGTTTGCATGTAAAGACTAATTTTAGTCTTGAGTCTATGTTTCTAATTATTGTAATTGGGATGTCTAATTATTGTATGCCTTGGATCCTATTTAAGAGACCCATGGGGGCATGTAAGCAAGTAAGCAAGGTCAATTAGATCTACAAGGTGCAAGATCAAGAAGATCAGCTGAAGCAAGGGAATAACAACTCGATTATTGAGTTGATTGTAATTGAGAGAGAGAGAGAACTCTTGAGAGAAATACTGTACACCCAAGAGGTGTGGAAGAGTGAGATTTCTTTATTGTATTCTGGAAGATTTTAATTCAAGATTGGTTGTTTCTTGTATCTCCTATTATTTGCTATTTCGTATTTCTAGTTACTTATTACTTTTGGTTCAATTCTGTGTTTAGTTGCTTATATATCAAAGGTAATCAATTATACTCCAAGAGGATCCTAACAGCTGGTATCAGAGCTAGGATCACTAACAAGTGGTAGAGCGGGTTAGTGTTTGTTGATTACAGGTTCACTCATAGGGGTTTATGTTTGAGTGGGAGCAAAGCAATGGCAGAAGAAAGTAAACTAAAAATAGAGAAATTCAATGGCAAGCATTATCAATTATAGAGGATGCAGATAGAAGATTATCTGTATCAAAAAGATCTATACTTACCGTTGGGTGGGGTTGCAAGCAAGCCCACAGATATGCAAGATGAAAAATGGAATGTTCTTAATAAAAAGGCTCTTGGATCTATAAGGTTGAGCCTAGCAACTTATGTGATTTCTAATTTATCATAGGCAAAGACAATAGTAGAGTTAATGGATACTCTGGCAAACTTATATGAAAAACCCTCAGCTTTGAATAAGGTATATCTTATGAAGCAATTATTTAGTTTTCAAATGTAGGAAGGTGGATCTGTATATAGTCATCTTAATGATTTCCATGAAATTGTAAATCAGTTAAATTCAGTCAAAATAGTTTTTGATGATGAAATTAAGGCTCTCTTAATCTTATGCTCTTTACCTGAAAGCTAGCATAGCTTGGTAATGGCAGTTAGTAATACTGCATCTGCTTCAAATATCTTGAAAGTTGAGGATGTTGTTAGTGTAATCTTGAATGAAGAAATTCACAGGAAAAGCATAAGGGAAACATCAGGTAATGCTTTAAGTATTGAAAGTAGGGGAAGGCAAAGAGAGAAGGGTAAGAAAAGGAAATCAAGGTCAAAGATGGGAAGGAGATCCAAATCCAAAAATGGAGGTATAATCTGCTGGAATTGTGGAAAGAAAGGGCATGCAAAGAAAGACTATTGGTTGAAGGATAACAAAGAAAATTAGCAAGAAAGTAATAAGAAAGAAAATGTTGCAGGTATTGTTGCACAAGATGCGCTTATATTTTCTTTGGATAGTCAAGTAAAATCATGGGTTTTAGATTCTAGTGCTTCTTTACATGTAACCCAAAATAGAGAATTTTTCAATGATTATGTCCATGGAGATTTTGGAAAAGTTTATTTAGGGGATGGTGAGCCTTGTCAAATTGTTGGCAAATGAAAAGTGTAGCTGAAATTATAGAATGGCAACACATGGGTGTTGAAAGATGTCATGCATGTACCCATCTTGAAGAGGAATTTGATTTCTACAGGAAAGTTAGGTGATGAGGGTTGCACAGTAACTCTCATAGCAGAATCTTAGAAAGTTTCCAAGGGTGCACTTATATTAGCAAGAGGTAAGAGAGTAGGTACACTTTATCTATCTACTTGTGTTACTAATTATTCTCCTTCTATTTTATCTACTTCAGATGTAGATGCAAAGATGTGGCACTATAGGCTTGGTCACATGAGTGAGAAGGGAATGAATGTTCTTAAGTCAAAAGTTAATCTTTTAGATTTGAAAAGCATAGATATAGATTTCTGTGAGCACTGTATTTTTGGGAAACAGAAGAAAGTGAGGTTTCTCAATATTGGGTCAACAAAGAAGGAGCACAAGTTAGAGTGTGTTCACACAGACATGTGGAGACCAGCTCAGGTAGTTTCTATTGGAGGATCACAGTATTATGTTTCTTTCATTGATGATGCTACAAGAAAGGTATGGGTTTATTGCATAAAGAGGAAATTTGATGTTTTTGACACATTTAAGAAATGGAAAGCTTTGGTTGAGAATGAAACAGGTTTGAGATTGAAGAGCCTTAGATATGACAATGGTCGTGAGTACTGCAATAACAAATTCAATAGTCACTGTTCTATGAGTGGAATATGCAGGAAAAGTATGGTTCTAAGGACACCTCAGCAAAATGGAGTTGTTGAAAGGATGAATAGAACAATAATGGAGCGTGCACGGAGTATGAGGTTGCATGTTGGTTTGCCCTTAAAGTTTTGGGTAGAAGCTGTAGATACTGTGGTTTACCTGATTAATAGAGGACCTTCTACTGCTCTAGATGGTGGAATTCCATAAGAGGCTTGGATAGGTAAAAAGGTAGATCTTTTATTTCTCAGAGTTTTTAGTTTTGAAGCTTTTGTGCACGTTGATAAAGAAAATAGAACGAAGTTGGATGCTAAATCTATGTGATGCACTTTCAATGGTTATGGCTTTAGAGATTTTGGATTTTGGTTGTGGAATTTAAAAAACTAACAAAATTATTAGAAGCCATGATGTATTTTTCAATGAGAAGGTGATGTATAGTGATCAGCTCAAGAGGCTGAATAATTTTGAGTAGGGCAATCTTGATTTGGATGAGGTAATGATCCAAAATGAGCTCGCGGGTAAAAATCATCACTCACAGGAAAACACAGAGATCGATGTCAGTCAGGTAACCAACATCGATGGTCAAGTAGGAACCGATGTCAGTCAGACAGTAATCGACGTTGATCAGGTTGGTCAAGTGGAATCGATGTCGGTCAGGTATAGATCGAAAGTTGATCGGGATCGGTCACTGATAGAGAATTTGGGTGGACAACAAGCTATAAATGAGTCTCAAATGCCCATAAGGAGGACTGAAAGGGTAAGTAAACCTCCAATTCATTATTCCCCTTCTTTATACTACGTGTTGCTCACTGATGGTGGAGAACCAGAAAGTTTTGATGAGGCAATGCAGGTAGAATCCAAGAAACAGTGGGAGCATGGCATGAATGAGGAAATTGATTCCTTGGAAAAGAACCAAATGTGGGATTTGGTAGAGTTGCCAGCTGGAAAGAAAGCACTGAAAAAAATGGGTATACAGGTTAAAGGAAGGACATAATGGACAAATGAGACGTAAGGCTAAGTTGGTAGTAAAGGGATTTGCACAGAAACTAGGTATTGACTTTGGTGAAATCTTTTCTCCTGTAGTAAAGATGACTTCTATTCAGACTGTATTGTCTTTAGTTGCTATTGAAGATTTTCATCTTGAACAGCTTGATGTTAAGACAACGTTTCTTCATGGAGATTTGGATGAAGAGATATATATGGATCAGTCGAAAGGTTTTGAGGTCAAAGGTAAGGAGAAACTTGTGTGCAGGTTGAAGAAAAGCTTATATGGTCTTAAGCAAGCTCCAAGACAGTGGTATTTAAGGTTTGATAGGTTTATGACAGAGCATGGCTTTAGTAAATGTCAATTTGACCATTGTGTTTATTTTACCAGATTGGATAATGGTAGTTATATTATCTTGTTGCTGTATGTAGATGATATGCTTGTTGCATGTTCACACATGCAGGAAATTACTGAGCTAAAGGTAAAATTAGCTCACACATTTGCCATGAAGGATTTAGGAGCAGCAAAGAAAATCCTTGGCATGAGTATTAAGAGAGACAGGAAAAATCATAGGCTGATTTTGTCTCAAGAGGATTATGTGAATAAGGTGTTGGAGAGGTTTTATATGCAGGATGCAAAATTGGTAAGCACACTTATGGCTGGACACTTCAAGTTGAGTAAAGAACAGTGTCCTAAATCACATGATGAGGTTGAGTACATGAGCAAAGTTCTATATGCTTCAGCAGTTGGGAGCTTAATGTATGTAATGGTATGTACTAGACCTGATATTTCCCAAGCAGTGGAGTTGTCAGCAAGTTTATGGCCAATCCAGGAAAGGAACACTAGAAAGCAATTCAGTGGATTCTCAGATATCTGAGAGGGACCAACAGCAGGTATTTATGCTATGCAAGGTCAAACATTTATCTACATGGGTATGTAGATTCAGATATGGCAGGTGACTTAGATGGTAGGAGAAGCACCACAGGATATGTGTTCACTGTTGGTGGAACGGTGGTTAGCTAGATTTCAAAGTTGTAAAAAGTTGTTGCCCTGTCTACTACAGAGGTAGAATACATTACAGTCACAGAGGCTAGCAAGGAAATGATATGGATGACACGGTTCATGGAAGAGTTGGGAAAGGAGTAGGAGAGTTACAGATTGTATAGTGATAGTCAAAGTGCAATTCATTTGGCAAAGAATTTAGCCTTTCATTCAAGAACCAAACATATATAGGTTAGGTACCACTTCATTCGACAGGTATTGGAGGATGGATAGTTGAAGCTAGAAAAGATCCATATGGATAAGAACCCTAAAGATATGTTAACAAAGTTGGTAACAAAGGAGAAGTTGAATCTTCATTTAACTTTTGTTGGTCTTCAAGATTGAACTTGAAGAGGGGAAACAAGCCAGAGAAACAAGATAGAGGATGTTGATATATAGGTACAGGTGCAGCTATTTATCTCCAAGTGGGAGATTGTTAAGTTGTGGAGCTAAAAGCTTCACTATTATGCAAATGTGGAGGTTGTTGGGCTTAGCCAGTAATTGACATTGGTAGTATCGCTGACATTGGTCAGGCATGGATCAGATCTAACTGACATTGGTCAGGGATCGACTGACGTCGGTCATATGCAGATCAATAGCAACTGACGTTGGTCACCTATGTGTGCGTGTGCATTTGCATGTGTTTCCAAAATTAGATTTGTTTTAATTTTAGGATGAATAGAGTATTTACATGTAAAGACTAATTTTAGTCTTGAGTCTGTGTTTCTAATTATTGTAATTGGGATGTCTAATTATTGTATGCCTTGGATCCTATTTAAGAGACCCATGGGGGCATGTAAGCAAGTAAGCAAGTAAGCAAGGTCAATTAGATCTACAAGGTGCAAGATCAAGAAGATCAGGTGCAGCAAGGGAATAACAATTTGGTTATTGAGTTGATTGTAATTGAGAGAGAGAGAGAGAAGTCTTGAGAGAAATATTGTACACCCAAGAGGTGTGGAAGAGTGAGATTTCTTCATTGTATTCTGGAAGAGTTTAATGCAAGATTGGTTGTTTCTTGTATCTCCTATTATTTGCTATTTCGTATTTCTAGTTACTTATTACTTCTAGTTCAATTTCGTGTTTAGTTGCTTATATATCAAAGGTAATCAATTGTACTCCAAGAGGATCCTAACATAAAATGTCAGGAAGTATATCGTGAAAAGGCATTACATTCAAGGCAAAAAAACATGTTAGGTTTAATAAACACATGGCCACCAACTATTTCCAAATATCCTAGTGCCCTCCATATAATGTGTATACAATAAATATACATTTTGTAGTCACGTATTACCTAATAGTCTTCTATTTAACCATGTGACCCCTCTAAACCAAACCCTTGTCACATAATTTTATAAAAAATTAGGGACTAGGGGAATAAATATTATTTAATTTATATAAACAACATAGTAAAATAGATTGGAAATAAGAAAGAATTCAGACACATATATTTGTAAACATATGAAAAAATAGGGATTTTAATCAAAGAGAAATAAATGGATTGATTACTTATCTGTAACTTGAATGCACTGGCCTATATATGATTAATCTTGAATGTGATATTGACTGAGATGATCTTAGAACTGTAGGGATGGTTATTTGATTGACTTAGATGTGTTTGAATGATTTGGATAACTACATTCTATGTTATTATCCTGATGGAACATTTTTGTACACTTTAACTGTGGAATAAATCTAAAAATTAGAAAAGTATGTGACACTACCTATAGATGTTTTTCATCTTGATAGATATATGTGATCATGTGTTACAATCTATATTTATCTTCTCTTCTTCCAAAAACCATAACAAGGTCTTGTACATGGAAAATAAAACATAAAATGGGGAAAAAAGGTAAGGGGAATAGATTTTATAGCTTAGAAACCCCTCTGTAATTGAGTGTTGCCTACATAGCCCCAAAAGGGGACTTCAAGCTGATGTAATTCTCCCTCTACTGTGTGTGTGACTGGATCATATGCAATGTGAATCTAAATTCTCTTAGCCTAGGCCCTCCTCTTAGTCCAAACATGCAATACAAATGTATAAATATAAAATTTAGATATATAACATGAAGGTACTAAGCTTAATGTATTGTTCTTTTCTTTAATTATGTTTTCTAAGTTTATAAGTACTAGATGCAAAATGGATCTAAGAGACTCTATAAAAATAGGACTCTTAATTTAATTTTAAAAAACTTAATAGCATGCCAAACCAAATTAAAGGGGATAAATGGTCATAAATAAATACCCAAATGAAATGTGGCGTAAAATAAATACCGAAAAGTACATTGGTACAATACCACAATTTTCAAACAACCACACATAGTGTGTTTGTCCAAAATAAGTGGTCTTGTCTAGAAATGAGAAGACAATAATATTAAATAAGAAAAAGGACTAGGATTCCTAGGACATACATAAAAAATGAATAGGATAATAATACTAATAAATACCAAAAAGTACATTGGTACAATACCACAATTTTTAGACAACCACACATAGTGTGTTTGTCCAAAATAAGTGGTCTTGTCTAGAAATGAGAAGATAGTAAGGTAAAATAAGAAAAAGGACTAGGATTCTTGGGACATAAATAAAATATGAATAGGATAATAATACTTATAAAATAAAATAAAAACATCAAAGAGAGAGATTAAAAAGGAAAATGATATAGGACTAAAACAAGATGTGCCAACAGAGTCTTAATTTAGTATTAGGAGCCTCTAAACATAAAAGTCCTAAAAATACATAGTACTTATGTTTTCTTGACCATATTTAGGTGTTTACACACATAAACATGTGGCCATTGGTGATGGATTTCAAATCAATTAATTCTTAGTCTATTTTTTAATGTGTTTGCGAACTTCAATCACAAGGTTCATAATGAAAGGGCACTGCACTCAAAGAAAACAAAATGGTGGGTCAACTACACATGTGTCCACCAATATTTTCTAAATATCCCATGTGGCATCCATAAAATATGTATATAATATTTATACATTGCATCATTGTATATTACCTAATAGGGCTTAATTTACCCATTTGACCCCTACACACTAAGCATTTGTCACGTACACACATGGCCACTACTGAGGGAATTCAAATCAATTAAGTTGAAGTATATTTTTTAATGTGTCCATGCACTGATACAATAGTTCAAAAAGTCCCTATGCTAATTAGTTGTTGTATTTGTGGCAAAGGACAATAGTTCCATTATGCACATATAGTCACCAAATACCAAATATAATATTAGATATAAAATAACTTAATATCATTAATTCACTACAAAGTCCTACAATCACACAGATGTATATTTCACCAAGCATGCAAAACAAAAATAATTTTTCCATGTATCTCTAAATAAGTGTCGAAGCTCTTTCACTCTAAATATTCCTCTTACCTACATGTACCAAAGATACAAAGAGAAATATGAATATTTCATTAGGTTTGGGACTTCCACTCATTATTGTAATTCTAATAATTCACACTTATACATTATTAACCTTTGGATAGGAACACAAAAATAGAGTATAGTCTCTGATGCATATTTTTTCTTCAGGTTTTGAACCAAATAGTTCGTATACACAACCTTTTTTAATCTTATTATCAATTAGTGTGGTAACTTTTGATTGATTTATTAAAATAAATTATTATTAAATAAACCACATCTCATATCCATATTTAACAAGAAAAAAACCTAATTTTTATTTTCAAGAGAACATTAATGATCTAATTTATACTAGAATCTAAACATTTAGTAACCATGACTAAATTTTGCATGCCATGACTTTACAAGGTGATCTTTTGCATAATGTAACAAAGTTAATGCCTCTACAAATGTTTAGTAACCCTCAATGCTTCATAGTACATTAATTAAAAAATCAAAACTTCAATCTAATGAACTCATTTTAATTTATGGCCATGTCTGTGATTGATGAAAGGATCTCATTTACCAAATCCTTATGAACACATGAGTATTGAAAAATTTAGTGCTATGTACCTAGGGTTATGATAGATTAATTTATATTGATTGATGGAGATGATGACATGTGACACACATCTCCCTTAGTTAGTTATATGGGTCAAACATATTGGGATAAACGAGTAGCTTATGGAATTAGTACATTGGGTAATGAATCAACCTACATTGGGATTAGGAGGTTACCCATCTATTGTTAATTATAATATGTATATATATAAGAGATGAATATCATTGTAAAGGATATTAATTAAGTGTTGAGTCCTCTTTTTGGTAGAAGGCTATTAGATGTCTCCCCCTTGAAGTGGAATTGTGGAGTTATCCCTTCCTAAAGGAGTATTATAGGGTATTACCCTAATTTAAGGGTAATTATTGTATTTCTCTATATATTGAATTTTTGGGCACCTTGGACCACTAATATATATTATGTTGTGTTTATCTACATTTTATTCTATATAATTCAATTATGTATAAATAATTTTTGTGCATCTTGGCCCACTAATATATATTATGTTGTGTTTATCTACATTTTATTTTATATAATTCAATTATTACATATGTGGATAATAACAAGTGGTATCAAAGCTTCAATTTAGATAAATTATCTGCGTGAAACCCTAATTTTGGATAATCACTTATATATTGAAATCTATTGTGAATTTAACTACATTGTTTTTACTAGAGTTGGAGAATAATTCAAGGACACCACAATTTAAAAATTAAGGTTTTTTTATCATTTGGGAGCGAGATATTACTATTTAATGTTTGTCATAAATTCATCATATCATACATAATTTCAATAATTTTTTTGTAAAATATTTACGAATGTTTTCTCATCATGTAATAAATATATCATTAAAAAAAATTAGTTTTTTGATAATTTTTGAGTTATTACGATTTTATGATTTTTCATAGACTCACTCTATAGGCCAACATTTTTAGAAGTTTTCAAAAAAAAAAATCCTTGAAGTTGTATGATCATATATGGAATATATAAGAAACATTTTGGGTATATAAGATCATTGTGGCATGAGTTATTTAAATTGTAGTTTTTTATTAGCCCTAATTTATGTGAATAATGCAGTTTAAAAAACATTTAGGGGAAGATGATATTGATGCTAGAGAATGGTAGATATTTTTTAATGAGAATAATTTTAATATATATTAGTGGGAAACAAATTATTTGAGTTCATTCATGGGTTTTGGTTTGCGTTGGTGGGTTCAATTGTGTGAAGAATGAATGAATTTTTTATAGGAAGAAATGGAACAAGTTTTCCTAGATCGATAAGACATGGAATAAATAAATAAATGATGAAGAATAAAAAGAAGAGGAAGAAAATAATGATGATGAAAGTAATGAGGAAGAATATGTAGATGATGAAAAGAAAAAGAATATGAACATAAGATCATTGTTTCCATAAATTCTAGTAGCAAGCATAATTTCATCAACATGAATATGGCCCAAAATCTACATGTTTAAGCAAAAAAAGTTAAGGAAGCTCAAGTAGATGGTAAGCATAGTAGAATCTTTGAATATTTAAAGTTCAATATGCATAAATATATTTTGCATTAAATTTTTTATACTTTGGATATGGATGGTGTGGATATGGTTCTTCTATATCCATGCTTAGAGACTTTTGGGGGTGAGAGAGGTAGAGGAAACAAGAGAGGATACCACCAAACAATCAATATTAATGTGCAAAATAAGTTCATGAATGATAAAAATAAGGTCAATTTTGAAGATATCACACGTAGTGAAGAAAAAATAAAGGTCAAGATAAAGCATGAGGATGAACTTGAATATGGTGAAGAAGAGCATAATGAAAATTCTAATGAAGAAACAATACAAGTTGAGAATAAATATTAATTTACTCAAGAGATAAAGACATTACCAAATGAAAAGGTGTAAGAGGTAGTAGAAAAGGTTGTGGCATATAGATACCCACATCATCATCAGAGGCAAAAATCATGGAAGCATGTCAAGTAGTGTCATAGCAACAATTGCTTTGGATATACTAGAAATTAGAATACCAGTCACTATGGCTACATAAGGAATCAATGGAGAAATCACTTTGGTTATGTGTGTAAGCCAAAGAAGAAAATTTAGATAAATAAATAGTATAAGTTGAGAATAATACTTCATTTACTCAAGATAAAGTCATTACCAAATGAAAAGGTGAAAGAGGTATTTGAAAAGGTTGTGGCATATAAACACCCATATCATCATTAGAGGAGAAAATCATGGAAGCATGTTAGGGAGTGTCATAGCAACAATTGCTTTAGCTATACAAGAAATTAGAGTACTAATCACTATGGCTACACAACAAATCAATGGAAAAATAAATTTGGCTATACATGGAAGCCAAAGAAGAATTATTATGGTCATGATTGGAATAAAAATAATGCAACAAAATAAAAAATATGGAATCAACATGGAAATCACTATGACTATGCATGGAATTCAAAGAATAAATACTATGGTCGTGCATGGAATTAGAGTAACGTAGTGGAAAATGGAACATGGAATCAGAGGAGGAATAATTATGTATAGACACCAAAAGGTACAATTATGATAATGAATGGAATTAAATTAGCAGAATGAAATTTGGAAACAATTTTGTAGATCTATCACCTACCAAGATCACATATAGGTGGTTGGATGATTGGGCTTGGAGACAAGTGTGTAATGATTTGAATCACACTCATTATTGGGTTTCTTTTTATGTTTCGATAATGAGACATGTCAAGAAGGGATGTAATGCTATGTACATATGAATATTATATATTAATGTGTATGGGTTAATGGAGATGACAACATGTGGCACACATCCCCCTTAATTAGCTATATAGATTAGACATATTGGGATAAATGAGTAGTTTTTGGAATTTGGATTAGGAGGTTACCCATCCATTTTTAGGAGATAAATATAATTGAAAAGGATATGTATTAAGTGTTGAGTCTTTTATTTGGTAGAAGGATATTAGAAGCCACCCCCTCGAAATGTAACTATGGAATTATTTCTTCCTAAAGGAGTATTGTATGGTGTTGCCCTACCTTTGGGTTAATTATTATATTTCTACATATATTGAATATTTAGGCATCTTGGACCACTAATATATATTGTGTTATGTTTATCTACATTTTATTTGGCATAATTCAATTATTACATTTGTGGATCATAACATTCAGTATATCCCTACTCCATTTTTAATCCTTTGTTTATTCATTGTGTTAGATTTTACCCTTGTTGTGTTTGAATTAATTATGAAATTGATAAAAATAAAGGTTTATTTTTATTTTAAAAAAATTTTAGTCTCCACATTTTAATTTGAATTCAAAAAGGCCTCAGTGTGTATTCAATTATGTCCTATCATGTTTCATCTCAATGCCTGTAAATAGTTTTTGAATTTGTGATGGGTTGATAAGTGTCAAATTTAGTTGCTAATAAATGGGAAACTTGGCACCCCAAGAGGAAGCATCACATCGTATGTGGTTTATGGAGTTCACTTTTATTTTATTAAATTTCATGTAGACCTGTGGAATTATCATTCTCCATTTATATTCTTTGGTGTCTGTTGTGGCCTATAAGATATGCATTTGCACACGATTAAGTTTGTCTTCTCCTTTTATTGTGTCCAACCTAAGCATTACATATTATTGCTTGTCATTTTACACAAAGTAATGTAATTCCCAAAACTCAACTCATTTTTTTCTTGGTGACCACTTATATTGAGTTATGTGGATTCATTCCATTCACCATGGGGTCACAGAGTACTATGTGTATGAAGTGCACTTTTTTTTGCTTCGATTCTTACTTTATTTGCCTCAAATAATTACATGTTGTAATCATTGAGGTATCCTTGTGGGTTCATTCATGGACCCATAAATTCATCCATTTCACTTGATAATAGTCATGCATCTATTGGTTCAACGTGGCAATCACTTATAGGTCTTAGGTCAGGGACTAAGAATATTAAATCTATGGTGATCTCACATGGTCCTATGATATATTAAATTAATTTTATTTTCCAAAACTTCCACACTCTTCCATAAAAATAATTAAATGGGTCACAAAATAATAATTCATAATCCTAATTTCCCTCATACCCACTTTGACTATGATTACAACCTAAGCTTAAGGTTTCCTTTACATTCCCTAACCTAGTAGCCTCATTCCTATAAATCAAAACTCCTTAGGGTTCAGACTTGAATAATTTGTGGCCCCATATATATTATAACTTGGCTTAAGATTAAAATGTGACCATCCTTTAGAGTGGATTTAATATCCTAAAGGGTCCATGAGGTTTATCCAAGCCTCATTGTGGTTAAATCAACTTTTTTGTGACCCCAAGAGTCATAGTGATTTATGGTTGGATTATTTAGTTTACACTTTGAACTGATGATTTCATTTCCTCATGATTCATCCACATATCCACTTAGCATATTTTTTTACCTATTGTATACTCTTGATATTTTTAACTTTATTAATGGTTTCTCTTATAGGGGCTTGTCAGTGCATCAATCTCTCTAAGTGCACATCCTATAGAGTGCACTAAGAATGGGGTGGGATAAGCTCATGGTAATTTTTAATAGATTTGATCCTTCATACAACATTCACACCTCCTTTGATGTGTCCCTAAAATCCTAAAACCTTGAAATATAGCTAAGTTTGAAATTAGATAGGACCCTTCAAAACATAAAATCTACAATACAACTCCTAGAGGTGTAAAACCACTCTCAAACATTATGAAAGTACACACACACACACACACACACACACACACACACACACACACACACACACACACACACACACACACATCATATAACTTATAGACATATACATAAATGTTTATTTATATATACTAATAGATTAAATCTCCTTTGAGTTTCCTTCCTTTCTCCTTCGGTCTACATATGTAGTCACCTTATATTTCTATTGCATTGACCAGGCTAATAATTTTGTTAACTACCCTATATTTCATATTGTATTACATTGGCCAATACAATTTATATCATACACACTTTCCTTGTATTATATTAGCTTGACCAATATATTTTTGAGTTTGTTTATGTTTTCCCAACTATATCAGCCAAACTAATACAATTTTATGTCATCAACATCCCATTAGATTATATCAACCTAGATGATACCATCAGCTTAAAGTTTAAAGGTTAGTTATAGTTATTCTAGATATATATAGGCATCATATTTTATTCATATAAAATATAACACACTTATTTTCTCTACTTACACTCATGTTTCTACTCTAAATTTTAAAAATGAGTTAGAGGTTAGATTCTTATCTTGGAGATCTAGTCTTTCTTATGGTCTTTGAAGCTTAATAGGAGGAGTCATGTCGAGGAATTGTCCCAGTATTTGGAGTCCTAAACTAAATATATCTAGGTTTTATTATAACCATTTTAGATCTTCAACCTAAAACATCTCTTGGAAAGTGTCACTTGAGCCAAATGGGGAGACTGAGGTGATGATGAGTCACCCAAATCAAGTATCTCTATCCATACTATTTTACTTTATTTACTTAGTAGATTAGATATTTATTTTCTCATTACATTTTTAAATGTGTTGTTCATCCTTTATTATGCTTCTTATTATACTAAATAAGCTTGTATAACTATAGGGTTGCTTAGACTTTCCATTTATCACCTTACATTGTATTGACCACCCATTAGTTGACCATTACATCACTTATCTTCTTATTAGTTTATTAATTTAAAGTATATTGGACCTAGGCTACCCTTGTTCACCAATTCATTTCATGTGGCATCCTTTTTATATCCTTCATACACCCATTTGTTAAAATCATTTATCTATCTTCAACCCTAGGGAGATTCATACTCTATAGCTCACTCATAGGATTTGGAACCCTCTCCTCTTGACATTTGAGTGTGGATTACCCTCTACTAGGTTTATGTTTATTCTAGGTCCTTACCCAGTCTTCCAAGTATATGTAGGATCTATTTTTATGACCTTATTTTTCTCTTGGTTTATTTTATTTCCTTTATGCTTGGAAAGTTTTGTGGCTATTTTGGTTTTTGGGTGTCCTCCTTGGGGTTGGTGTTTGTTATTATGTTTATTTTTATATTTGTTTATTTTCTCATGTCAAGGTTTCTATGTTATGTTAATTTTGTTTAGTTGAACAATAATTTCATATATTCTTAGTAGATATATTTTTCCCTAACCTTGCATGGAAATAAAGGAATGTGTTATTGTTCTAAATTGTGCGAAGGATTCAATAAGATATAAAATAAGGATGATGTGAAAGATATTAATGGAAAGTTCACAAAAGAAGGCAATTTGTTTTTCTAATCAAGACATTAATCAAATTATTGACAAAAAAATTTTAGAGAAACAAAATTATGTAAAGAATTCATTTAGAGAGGCATTGAGAGAAAATTAAAGAGCCAAGCATACTAACAAAACAACATTTATCCTTGATTGATTTGGCACAAAAGATGAAAGGGAACCCAAATAGACCTCAAAATAAGTTGGTAAGTGCCCTTATCTTTTTAATATCCTTAATTTATTCCCTAATGAGGCAAAGGATAAATATTTGTAGGTAGAAGAGACTAGGTTAAATAATATTGGAATTTTCTTCATGTGTCTCAACAAGACTGCTCTTTCATCTAGAAGACTTTTTGATAACTAGATTAATGTTGTATGTGAAAAAATGGTAACACATTTAATCTTTTGTATAATTATGGAAAAAAAGGTATTTTTTTATTCTAATAAAAAATTCTAATATGCAAAGAAGCGCAATTAGTAGACCCTTATAGAATATGAGATTGTCATTTTTTAGGGAAATTCCTTAGAGCCCTAATATGAATTTTAAATAAATCATGTTAAAAACCATTCCTAGATGGGTTACAATTAAAGATGTGTCCTGTAGATATCTAAATTTTTTCCTTGATTCCTTAAGCCATGATGGGATGTGTTGAAATTTGAAGACACTAGGGAAATTTTGGCATATATACTTTATAGGGTGCTAATTTCTTTGAAAACCCTTGAAATATTTCCTTGGTATTTAATTTAAAAAGTGTTTATTTTTTGTGTTCTATAGTGGATTTGGGAAGTTTAAATTCTTTAAATTATATAAAAATGATGGATATTTAGAGAAAAAATTCCTCTCAAAGTTTCTAAAAATGAGAATGAGTTGGATCTTGTTGTGGATAGATGGAGTAATAGAAAAGGGACATAAGAACTATTAAAAACTAGGGAATTCTAAGTGTTGATGTTGAAATGTATGAAAACTTCCAATTTGAAGAGGATTCTAGTCCAAATCATGAGATTTGGGATAATTTTAGGATACCCATGGTTTCAATGGATGATTTGAGAATATATTCCTTATTATCTCTACCCTCATTGGTTGGCCCCTATCCACTTCCATGTTTGCCTCTTGAACCTCCTAATTCACATCCTCCTTCCCTTGCACCTCCCTAAGAATGATCTTATTGCTACTAATATTATTTATACCTTACCCATGGGTGGATTTTAATCTCTTGAGGAGGTTCATTTAGCTGATATCCCTCTTCCTAGATTTATTTTGGATGAATATACATCTATTTTAGACAAAACCCTAATCTTAGATGCATATAACCCTAATAAACCTAGGAACTCAACCTAAAAAGAGTTCACTATTAAACCTTATGTTATTCACTCTATGGTTATATCTCCATAAGATTCATATATGAAATGAAAATATTTTTCTTTACCTAAGGAGTAGTGCAATGGTTCAATGGGTGATAAGGTTCGCCCCATTCCTATATAAACAAAACTTGGTTCTACGAGGCTCAAGACAAATATTTCAAACATGGCCTCAAATGGAACTTCCTACTTTAAAGAGGACAATATAATGAAAACAACCTCATATTTAAGTGGTGAAGACTCTAAGAAGAAAAGTAAGGATAAAAATATCCCACCTTGTTTTAATATATTGTATTAGAATAAGGTGGCCTTAAAGCCCCATTTCAATCAAAATAATGTCATTTTTTGTATATGACAATAAGTTAGAATGATATGGGGTTGGAATATCAATATGAGAGACCCATTATTAGATAATATAGGAACTCAAGGGGTAATCTTGACTTTATCATTTTTTAAGAACTGAAGGAAACTAAGACTGGGATTCAATTTGCACTTAAGTTTATGTGGTCTGATGTTGTACAAATTTTTACTTTTCACCCCAGAGCGAAAGGAGGAGCCTCTATTTTGATTCTCCAATGTGGGTTGGTTCTCTAAGTGAATCTAGGTCTTCACCATGCCATATCATAGTTTGGGTCAAACTTAAACACAATGAATAGTAGTTTGGGGTCTATTTAAAGTATGCTCCAAATGATTATAGAAATATAACTAAGTTATGGAACTGGATTATTTTTGATATGATTAATATTGCTTGGGTAAATAGATATGATTTCAATATGATTGATAAATAAGATGATAAGTAAGGTGATACGCCACTTAGTTTTAAATGGAATGATCCTTTGTTTCAGTCTAAAAAGAAACGTATTCTTAAACTTTTATATCACTTATAAAAGAAAAAATCCAATAGTAAAGGTATTTAATTTACTTGGTGCAATCATCAACTAGGGAAAATATGAGTTTATTCTAGACTTAATAGATTCGAGCGTAATAAATATCACTTTAAACTTTAACTAGTTAATGTTGAGAATCTAGTCAGAGTCTTTCCTTTTACTATTTCATGTCATCATCCTATTAAAATGAGATTCTCCTTGAGGGCCCTTAATGATCATAAGGAAGAGGAGTGGAGAGGTTTGTATAAACTTAATGTGTCTCATATTTAGGATGAAGAATGATTAGAGGGTTTTAGATCTACATGTAATAAGCTAAATTTATCTTTGCCTCCTCTTTCAACATTGTGACTTGGGATAAGTGCATTGAGTTAAGTACATACTTTATGAGAATCTTTGGTCAAGTTAAAGCTAAAAGGAGTAAATATGTTATAGATATCTATGATAAAATTATTACATTTGAATAGAACCTTCAAAATGATCCCACTAATGCCAAGATTTTAGGTGATATTATTTATCTTAAACATTATCATAGATTCTTCCAGCAAACAAAGCTAAAGGTGCTCAAACTAGAGATAGAATGTCTCTACTCAAATTGGGAGATAAAGGGACTAAATACTTAGTGAGTACTATCAAATTAAAACATGTCAAAGATAATATTAAATCTATTGATATTGGGGGAGTGGTTTATAAATTATAATAATGAGATCAAAGTAACTTTCTTTTATTTCTAATCAAAGCTATTTACTTTAAATGGCTCGAGTAATCAAATAGAACAAAATAGAAATTTGTATTCTAAAAATATACCTAAAAAAGTATATGTTGAAGAAGCTACATCGCTTTATAGTGAGATTTCAATTTATGAAGTCCATTCTACTATTGATAAATTAAAGCAGGACAAGGCACTTGGAATTGATGGGTTCCTATTAGAATTTTATAAGGCAAACAAAGAATGTTCATGACTTTGAAAATGTTGAAGGTGTAAAATGAGGCTATTCATATTGGTTCTCTTGGATCTGGTATTAACAAAGGTTTTATTAAGGTGATATAAAAATAAGGTGAATCCACTCAAACTAAAAATTAAAGATCTATTACTCTAATAGTTTTTACATACAATTATTTTTCTAAAATGTTAGCTCAAAAAAATTCTAGCTTGGTGCCTAAATCATCTCGATTAAAAAAAATAGTTTTATGGAAGGTAGATATATCTTGGATAATATTATAACTATTTGGAACGGTATGCACTAGGCAAAGGCTACTAAGAAAAGGTTTGTATGACACTTCTTGATTTTGAGGAAGCTTATGATAGAATTGAGTGGTCATTCATTGAATTTATGCTAATGACTTTCTGATTTCAAGATAGATTTTGTAGAATGGTCAGTGTTCCTTTTAGGGACACCTTTGTGGTGGTGGGAATAAATGGAGAACTTATTGAACCTCTAAAACTTTGGGGTTTCATTAAACAAGGGTGCCCTCTACCCCCTTCACTTTTTGTTATATTTGTTGATGCTCTACACTACCTTATCAAAGATGCATCTAAATTTTAACCTATAAGAGGTATCAATTTTACTAATAGTGATGAATTGGTTGATATGTTATTTTTGATTGATTTAACCCTTTTACCTATCTTTGAGGAGGAAAAATACTATTAGGTTGCTCGTTGATTGGAAATATGTTATTTTGATTTCTAAAGTACGTATTTAGAAATCTCTTGTGTTTGGTTGGGAATATTCTCCCCTATTTGGACTAACACTCTTGGTTGGTCTCGGCAAGGTCCTTATATATGGTTAGATATCTTGGGTTTCATTTTTACCTCTCCCCATATTTTAAAAACTATGGGGATAGACCTTTATTAATATTAACAAAAGGGTATATAAACTGTATGGACTTTTATTGTCTCTACCTAGAAGAATCTAGGTTTGTTAGAAGGCTCTATTCTCCTTTAATATCTACTAATCATCTTATTGGATGTTTAACAATTATTAGTTCAAAAAACTTCATAAAATTTTAAGATATTTTATCTGGTATGATGGAAAGGGTAATTTTTGGATAGTGTGTCATATTATTGGTGTGTGTGGTCAAGTGTGAAATGAGTTATAATAACAACTCATTTCTAAATAGCTTTGAACAGATACTGGAGGGAATTTGTGATAAGGGTAGACTAATTATATATGGGAGATTATCTTATATGTAATGTGAGTTTATTGAATAATTAAATATAGAGTTTTCATGTGTGTAATCTGTAGACACCTAAATCTAGCCATCGAAACTTTCAATCAAGATTTTAACCAATTTCCACCTAAATCACACAATTTGGCTTAAAAACACTAAAACACATTAAAAGATTTGAATCTGACATATTCAAGTGCCTATTTTGGATAGAGTATCATAAAATGGGGCAATGCAATTTATAGGCCAACTAACTTTGATCAAATCATTTCGAGTCAAAATGCCAATTTTGCACCTGGGTGCTCTGGATTGCATTTTTGTATCAAATTTATTATGCGAGATGCATGTATTTGTTATTTTGTGCTGGAAAAATCCTAAATGGGATAATGGATCCAACACATCAGACATTGACTTCCAATTTCAATCTAGTCAAATTTTGGACCAATAACAAAGCATTTTGATCAAATTGAGTAATTTGTGCACAAAGTGCTTAATCATGCTTAAGAGCTGACTAATCCAAATTAGAGCCTAATTAATAATTCCAGGGAAACTTGAATACTTGTTTTTAGAGATTAATATTGATTATCTGCATCATCAAGTGACATCATTTCTTTGGAAGACATCCCTAGGCCATAAATGCCACAAATATTAGGATTCATGCCTCCCATGCCTCATCAATGCCCTCCATGCTTATTAATTGCTCCTTTATCTCAAATATTGATGAGTCTATTTATCAATTTAAATTACGTAATTGGATTAATCCTTAGACACAAATCTCAATCTTGAGATGGACGGTTCAGGTTGATTCTAGCCATTTTCCAAAATCTATAAATAGAGAGGCCATGAACATCATTTCTAATCTATTTTGGTGTGAATTTATAATGCAAAAATGATTCCAAAATCCATTGAAATTATTGTTACCATGCCAAATTGATTCCAAGCCAAGCCAATCCAAAGCCACAAGGTACCAAGGAGAAGAGGAGATAGCCAAGCCTCCTTTGATGAAGACTTCATGAGCACAAGCCGAGAAAACCACTACAACAAGCATTTTGGAGCATCAAAGGAAGGTAAAAGAAGGTTTATTTTGAATTTTAGTTGTGTGTTTTATTCATGTTTGTTAACTAAGCTCTTCCTAGTGTTTAGGCCTAGAGATCTTATGCTAGTTAGTGTGTTTCTTTCATTTTGTTTTCATTTTGACACTAACATGATACTAACCATCCTCTCTTGAGTCAAATTCCTAGCTCACATAATGGCATGCCCAGTGGGACCCAATGCATCCCATGTATGAAGGAGAGCATGAAGCAACTTTAAAATTTTAATTTGGATGCTTAAAACTCTTTCTAAGTGATTTTCTATCTTCATATGGCCATTTTTTCTTTGTCACAGGTTTACACAGTAACCATTTCCATTTAAGTAAACCGACATCAGTCTACATAACCATCACTAGTTAGTGAAACCATCATCGGTCGGCATAAACATCACCCTCACCAGTTAGTATAACCATCGATGGTCATTGTGTTTTTTTTACACAAACTTGAGAGCTCATTTTTCTAAGTTGGTTGTTTCATCTTCAAAAGTGCTTCTAAGCTAAACAGCTTGCTAACATTTTTTTTATAGGTTTCACTTGAAAAATCATCGAAGCATGCTTAAATATATCCTTTGAAACTTCTTTTAGGGTGTTTTAAAATGAATCAAACTTTTCATTTTGATGCTTAAAGGAAAATCATTTAGGGTGTTATTGCTTAAATCTTGTAGTTAGATTTCAAAGTTATAAATTAAGACCAAGCGGTCAAATGAACACCACCAAATCTTTCATTTGGGCTTAAAATTAAACACAATTATCAATCTTGTTTTCACTTATTTCAATTAGCACTTTGTTTTAACAAAATACAAGGATGTTGAATGTATGATCTTCCATTTGTCCCCTTTAGGGAACCCTTGGAATCAAAAACGCTTTCCATATTTGAAAAAATCTTAGCCCAAGGCTTAGAAATAATTTCATCTAAGTTTGGGTGACCTTGAAAATGACCCTAAAGTCTTTCTATTAGTCTTTTTTTTCATGAAAACTTATCTTGCGAGGGAGATGCCATTACCTCTTGTGAGTTCTTTAGAGAAGCTTTGACCCAGGGTTTCATCTCTCGGTATTGACATCATTTGGCTCCATATTGGAGTTACACCAGGACATATTGGCACTTTGGACATTGCACTACACTGAATGAACCACAAGATGTAGTGGTTATGAAAAAGACTAGACCTTTTCACAACAAGCCAAGTGATATGGACCCACAATCCATACTTTTCTTTTACATTGTTTGACGTGAAAGTCACTATGCAATTGTTTCTCTTAGAACATTCAGAAACTTGTAGATCCTAGACAAATCCCCACTTGTCATGGAATTATTATTGGTGCAAGGTGCACCTCAAGGTCCATGTCATAGTAATGTCATTTGAGAGAAGGTGGGATGTAAAAACCATATTTTATAACGCACATTTACTTTTGGATGAACACTTAAAATCCTCTCAAATGACATATATTGATGGATTCCAACAATACCAAGCAACCTTGTTAGTTTAGGATGTAAGAGCGATTAATTAGTTGATTTTGTCCTAGATTAAAGTCTTGTTTGGAGTCAAAAATTGGTGTAAACAAATGATACAAATCAAAACACATGGTCCTCATTTTTATTTGAACAAAGAGGTGTTATGTTGACCATGTGAAATCATCAATTTTCCTTGTTCAAAGTTCATCAAAACTTGGAGTCATATAATCCACTTTGGTGTAGTTATGCTGCCTAGTCGAGTCTAGACCTTTGCCAACGTTATTTAAGTCCTTCATTTATAATCTAAATTTAAAATTGCACTTTTATAAGTTCATAGGATTGATGTGTTAAGTGGGTTCACCATTTTCACTAAGCTTGAGATAACTTAGGTTCAATTTCCAATTTGGGTTGAAGGCCATTTAAAGACTCATGATCATTATCACCACTTGATAGACTTAAGTCATTTTATGCTAAACACTTGCACTTTGAGTCTATGCACCACAATATTTTGAGTAAAGAAAGGTAGTGTTATGCTGTCAAATTTGTGATAATTTATCTTTGCCTTAGAGAGTTTTTGAAACAAGCATTTTGTCACATATTTTAGGTAGTCTAGTGTTGTTATGCTGCCCAAAACATTTCAGATATTGTTTCATAGGCCCTCTTACATAGAGTTAAAATTTGTTCCTATATTTTCAAACCAAGCAAAGTATACCTTTCTAAACCTTTGTATAGCATAGTTACATTTTTCACTTTTTTTCTAGCTTATTTGTCAAAAAACCAAGTTTTATGCCATTGTTTGTGAGAAAATAAACTATCTCTAAAGTGCCTTCTATTTCATACCTTATACCTATTTGATTGAGTTTATGTCCAAAAATCAAATGCCTAGTGTTTGTTAAAAGTGTTTCAAATCTGTTAGATTAAAACATTCATCTATTTTAAAGTCTAGATTTTGACACCATTTGGCCAAGAGTCCTAGCGAATGCCTTGTTTGAGCCTAGCTTTTGATGTCACGTTTTGGCCAAAAGACCTAGAAAATTTTTATTTCCTAGAGTAGGTTGATTTGAAATACTTTGACCTTAGAGTTTGGCATTTCAATTTTTGGTTCATTTACTTAATATTTTTGTGTAAGACATGAAACATTAGACACTTAATGTTAGCTTGTGTTATCATAAATCTTTGCATAAACCTTTTTTATCCTTTTGATGAATCTAGACCAAGTTTGAACATCAAATTTTAGACATTGTATTTTTAGAGTTTGTAGAACTCTTTGAAATTTTATTACAAAATTTTTTACTATGGATCCCAACATGTATTCCGACACTCGTAGTGGACTCATATATAATCCAGGGTTTAGTAATGTGGTTGTACAGAAAGAAATGGTGCAAGACCCCTACACAGATAATATTGCTTATGAAATGGATCCATATCCCTCTTATAATACTAAATTAGGGACACAAAGCCAAGATCCATTGGCTAATTATTTGGTTAATACACCACTTTATTCGAAACAAGACTAAGAATAAATTTCACAATACCTAGCTACAATACCCACAACTGATGAACCAATTCTTCAATAGTCACGCTCTACTAATACGCCTTCCACTTATGATCCATTTTTATTTGAGCATCATTTGTTGGAGAAAAAATATGAGATTTTGGTTAGATTCATAGAGGTAGGGGCCAAGTTTCTAGTAGACTTCCCTCATGAGAATTTACCAATCCTAGTAAGAATGCCCCACAACATAATTTACGATCAATAGGCTTCTTCTAGTGATCCTTTGGCTCTAGTCCAAACAACATATCAGGACCCTAATATACCTAACAGAGGCAAAAAAATCATGGAAGACCAAATTAAACAAATGCAAATGGCATATCAAACCTATCTAAATCTAGCACACAATTTTAATCAGATGACCATGGTGAGAAAACCTCTTATTGACTTAGTTCCTTCAACATAAGTTTTGATAGAGTTAATTGGTCAACAAAATCAGAGTTTATACCCATTCATGCAAAACACTTAGATGGAAAACATGTTGTATATGCCCATTATTGAAGAAGTGTCTTCTGCTTCTACACAAAATAATGAGCAAAATATAGTGGACAATGTGCAAGCAACATCTAATCCAAATCAAAGTGGTATTAACACAAAAACAACTAGTAAATAACATGTGTTTGTAGTTAATACCATGAGTGGACCATCATATTAGGGAGTAGGAGTTTCTACATCCCAACCTAAACTAGTTTCTTCATAAACCATGCAACCAATAGGATTAGGTATTCAAATAACACCCAATGTCACACCTCAATAATAGAATGTGACGAATCTTACTCCTCTTCAACAAGGGATGAGTAGTATTCCAAAAAAGTAGGTATAATCTAATGTACCAACACAATATAGGTAGAATATATTTCCACCTCAATAATGATAAACTAATGTTCTACCTCATCAGGTAGTGGCAAATACACCTCCTTAATCATAAACCATTATACCAATCCAAAACCAAATGATAACTAGCCAACAACATGTAAATATTGGTCAGTGAAAAATGTTGAATCTTCAACATGATTTCACTTCCCAACAAGGATTTGTGTAACAAAGAGGCTCCCATGTTTCTCAAGTACCTACTAGACAACAATCAGTTCAAAATGTGCCACAAGTTTGGAGACAGGGTCTTGGTTTACAAGTTCCCACTCAACAGCCAAGTTCGACTAGTCAATAACATGTCCCTTTTCAACCAAAATAGGCACAGTATAGTTATATCCCTCCATCCCAACCAAAAAATCCTCCAAGTCAAACCTTCATATCCAACCTAAACCATAATATCACATAACCAAATATGCAATTCCAAGTACATCCTAATCCATGTATGCATATTCCTGGTCGATTTCCAAACCAAACCAATATACCCCAACATATATCTCCATCATACCCTAGTCAAAGTGTCCCACTTGTGACCTCCCAACCATCTATCCAAGCCAATATTCTTCTTCAAACCAATGTTCCTTCCAGTTTCCTATCCCAAGAATTATAACAGATGAAGGATGTAATTGCTACCATTCAAGCTGGGAAACAGACTAAAAATTTTAAGTTGGATGACATGTGTTCTTATCCATTTAACATGGATTACTTGTAGATACCATTTCCTCTAGGATACAAACCACTAAAATTTGACAAATACAAAGGGAAAGGTGACCTTAAGACCCATTTAACCGAATTCTTTGTCGCATGTCAACCAGTGGCATATAACGATATATACCTTTTATTATTGTTTCTAATGAGCTTGGATGGATAAACCTTGCAGTGGTTCTTAAAGTTGATTAATAATTCAGTAATAAATTTTGATGATCTTTTTGATAAGTTTGTGCAAAACTTTTTCTATAATCTCAAACATGAGATTTCATTGGTTGACTCAACACAAGCAAAACAAAAAACTGGTGAGAGTTTTTTAAGTTATCTATAGCGATGGAGAGCCCTTGTAAGCCAATTCACCCATAATTTACTAGAGAAATAATTAGCCACCATGTTTACTAAAAATTTGTATAGTGAGATAGCTTATCATCTAGAACTACAATGTGCACATACTTTTAAGGAGATCATCGACAAAGTCTTGTTGATTGAGTGAGCCCTTTTTAATAAAGGGATCATCAAGCTTATGTCAACTAATTAGAATCAAGGTACCAATTAGGAAAGTGACCAAAGCTAACATCCAATCTAAGTGAAATCATCACAACCATTACAGGCCAATAACTAAGATAGACCAAAGCAATTCAATCACAACAGGGATGTTGTAGGTAATGCAGTAATTGAGTCACATCATGTTCAAATAGTGAAAACATCATTTGCACCACCTTTTTAGCTTACTCTTATCCAAAAACCTCTCCAACCAACATCGTAAGCACAACAACCAAGACCCACACAACAAATGCAGTAACCTTTACCATTACAAGCCCCTCCTCCAAGGAGAAGTATGCCTACGCATCATGTCTTTAGTGACCTAGGAGAGCTTATTGAATTTATATTTCACAAACTTTTCACTGTTAATCTAATTAGTTAGCCTATACCAAATCATTATCCATAAGGCATTCCTTATCCTGATTGGTACCATGAAAATGAATTCTATGCATATCATCGAGTCAATGGGCATAATCTACGAAGATGTGTGAAAATGAATCATTTTATTGAGAATATGTTGGAGATTGGGGAGATAACATTAGATAATGGTGCTTTCACCTCCAATCAAACTCTTGAGATTTATCAAGACCCCTTTCCCCAACATAACACATAACAACAACAACATAACAATCACCAACAACAACACTGACCAGTGCATCAATAAAATCAACAGTATCAAAATTAAAGACCGAACCAATAAAATTAACAACAGAAGCAATAACATCAGAACACTAGATAAAACCAAGGTCAGAATGGTAACAACCAACAAACCTACCATGTAGTTGTACATGACTACAATAGGGTTGTAGGTCATATTACAGGGGGTAGCATTAATACCATCTCCATTAATCCTAGACCAAACACTAATCAATCTAGACCATTGCTAAACAATACCACTCAACCAAATTATATGGATAATCCTTCTTTGACTTGGGACTACACACAAGAAAACTAGCAAATCAAGACTCCCACTTTTAGACCATATATCGATAACTCACCCTTGCCATGTGACCACATACAAGTGCATTGGCAACCAAGACTTATCTTATCTGGTCCCACATCATTCCCAACATTTGTTAGCAATTATGGTCGAGCATCTAATCCTGATTATGCAATCACAACTTGAAAGTCCAAGATTACTATCCCAAGATCAATAACCATCTACCACTTTTCTTATTATCCAACCCACCATTCAGCCTCAAAATAAACCATTCACCATTGACAAAGACAAGAAGTTTGATAATATGGAACAATTGTAGAAGACACCAACACAAATTTCTATTTTAGATTTTTTATGAATGTCAACAATCCACAAGAACATTTTGAATGAGTTTTTAACTCAATCCACTATTGCTAGTGACATATCCCCTAATAAATTTCAAGCTTTGGTTGGACACCTAGCTCCAACCCAACAAGTCACGTTCAACTAAATTGATTATTCTTCCCTTGGCCCACTCCATAATAATCTATTATACATATAAGTTTATATAAAGTGGTATAAAGTGAAATGTGTCCTTATAGACAATGGATCAGGCCTCAACATAGTGTCTTCAAAGCTTATCAAGCTTCTTGGGTACACAATGGTAGATCTCCAGCCAAAAATGATAACTATCAAAGCCTATGATAATCAGGAAAGATAATCACAAGGCACCATTAGCTTACTAGTTATCATTGGGCATTTGACCCATGATACACTTTGCCATGTACTTGATCTTGAATTATTATATAAGATTTTTTTAGGAAGGCATTGGTTACATGAGATTCATGCAGTCCCATCAATACTTCACTAATGTATCAAGTTATCCCACTCAAGGATGGAAGTGAATATTCTAGGATATTTACACCCATATGAACACTACAAACATCTTGAAGCTAAGTTTCAAAGCTACAATTACCAATACAACATGAATCCAAGATACAAGTAGGATAAAGTAAAGGCCATACTTATTGATCCTCCACATGATAATTACATAGATCATAATACCTTGGATTCCCTTTCCCACATGTTGCCTCTTAAAGCTTCCAATCATTTCACCATTTTAGATAATGGCTTAGGGGAGTATGTGACCCATGATACCTTCCATATTATCAATCTTCCTCAAAATCCAAAAACCTTTGGGCGACCTAAAAGTACCCCACACATGCATTGGAAACAAAAGAACAAAGTTAAGGGACCTATCATGTTTGTACTAGCATTTGGCCTAGAACCAGACCCTATTGAAGGGGATGAATCATGGTTGTACAATGACAACCAAGCTGATTGTTATAAAAGTGAAAAGTATCCTATTCCCAATAAGATCATGGAATATCAAGATTATGAAGGAAGAGTCCTTGGATTGAATCAACAAAGAACCATTGAGACTATCTCTATGGTTAAATACAAAAGACCCTATGGACTTGGATTTAAACCACCTGGTGGTGACCCCACATATCTTATTCGATTTCCATCACCGGTGGCTAGTGATGATGATGCCAATAGAAAAGTAGAGTCTGATCATAGCCTCACCTTTGATGACCTAGTTGAGACTAACCTAATCGATAATAATGAAATTTGTACGCTTACCCTAGTCATTCGTCACAACCCATTACCATTATAATATCCCCAACTGATAGATTGGGACCAACAAGAATCCAATTTATTGATTGATGAGTTTCAAAATGATGAGGTATTCTATGAATTTTTAGGCCTTAGAGACAACATTATATTGAGAGATCATAAATCAAGATTCTCAATTACATTAGATCCTGAAGCTTATTTTGGAGAGTGGGTGAACACCCTTAGCCAAAAACAAATAAATAGAACATTGAGATCCCAAAGTGAAAACCTCTTTGAGGCACTTTTAGACTAGGGAAAAAGTAAATATAAAGGTCAATCTTGTGGTGAAAACCTATTTTAGGCACCATTAGATGGGGGTGTTCATTCTTCTTCAAATTTAGACTAAGAGACCACCAACGATGAACTTGCCTATGGATCCGAGTTTAGTTTTTCACAACAACATGTATTTGATTGAATTCTTCAAGAATTTTTTACTGTTTTTGTCACATGGCTAGATCTCCCATTAGGGGACTCAGATTCATCATGCCTAGGAGATGTTGAAGAGCAAATCCTAATAGAGGACCCTAATATAGTCCAACAATTCAAGTCTTTGCCTACTATCCTAGAGGATGGTTTGACCCTTCTAGTCAAAGATACAATAAAGGTAAACATCAGGACTCCATCGAACCTAAAATGGATAAAATTAGGCATGTACCTCATTGAGGAGGAATGTGAAGTCCTTAAAACTCTATTTAGAGAATTTGTAGATATCTTTGCATGGATTTATTCTGGCATGCCAAGTTTGGACCCTACCTTGGTTCTGCACCACCTTATGGTCAATCTTGATGTCAAATCAATGAAACAAAATCTGAGTAAGATGCATCCTTGCATTACTATCTTGATAAAGAAAGAATTGGAAAAACTCTTAGAAGTAGGATGTATCTGGTCTATTGACTACTCAGAATGGATATCTAATGTTGTACCTATTAGCAAAAAGCTTGAAAGAATCAAAATTTGTACTAATTTTTGAGACATAAACAAAGATTGTCTTAATGATGAATTTCCATTACCTAATATTGACATGATCATCAACTCCATGACAGGTTATGAAATTATTTCACTCATAGATGGCTTTTTAGGATATAACTAGATCAAAATAGCACTAGAAGACCAACATAAAATAACATTCACCACTCCATGGAGAACATTTTGTTATCAGGTAATACCATTTGGTCTTAATAATGATGGAACTACATATCAAAGGGACATGATTGTCATGTTCTATGATATGACGCATGATATTGTTGAAGACTATGTTGATGACATATTAGAAAAATCCAAGACCAGAGTCAACCATCTAGCAGTGCTACGTAGGATATTTGAAAGATTGTAGGAGTAGAAAGTCAGACTCCAAATAAATATGTGTTTGGATTAACCTAAGGAAAGTTACTTGGATTTATTGTGTCTCATAGGGGCATTGAAGTTGATTCATCCAAATTCCATGATATAATTGAGACGCTGCCACCAACCAATTTGAAGCAACTCCATAGTTTGCATGGTAAGATCTAGTCAATCTGATGCTTCATCTATCAGTTAGCAGATAAGTTACATCCATTTACACATCTTCTAAAGAAGGGAGTTGTATTTCACTAAGATGATCATTTCCAAACAAATTTTTAACAACTCAAGGACTATCTAGCTAATCCACCTATTTTGTTGCCTCCTATGCTAGGAAATCCATTCTTGTTGTATCTATTAGCTACTGACAATGCCTTAGGGTAAATTTTGGATCAACATGATAAAAATGGAAAAGCGCATGTAGTATACTACTTAAGTTGTACCTTGGTCACATATAAACACAACTATTCACCTACTTAAAAAGCTTATCTATCCATGGTCTTTGCAGTTTAGAAACTGCACCATTACATGTTGAATAATAAGACCATAGTCATTTCAAAAGTAGATCCACTCAAGTATCTACTATCTAAAATAGCTTTACAAGGAAGAGTGGCTAAATGGATCATGATTCTTAGTGAGTTTGACATGGAGTATGTCAATTAGAAGGCAATCAAAGGATAGGTCTTTGCAGATCAACTTGTTGAAGCACCCCTTGCAGACACAAATCCACTCACATTTCATTTTCTTGATGAATCCGTAATGACTATCATTGGCACACCTTTTTAGGAACAACACTGGAAGTTTTATTTTAATAGTTCATTTACTACACATGGATCAAGGTTAGGCCTCTTATTTATTGCACCACAGGGGGATCTAATCCCTAAATCATTCATAATCAATTTTCCTTGTACAAACAACATGGCTAAGTATGAAGCACTTATCATGGGACTTTGACAAGAAGTACATTAGAACATATCTCATCTCCAAGTTTATGGTGATTATTAATTAATCATCAATCAGGTCATAGACCATTTTCACACCAAAGATGACAAGTTGGTTCCATATAAGGCTATGGTTGATACCCTAAAGTATCAAATTAAAAATATCCAATTTGAGCATATACCAAGGGCTAGTAATAGAACTGTAGATGTCATGGCTACTATCTACTCTTTGATTCAACAAACTGACAAAGCTAGAGAATATCAATTCCTTATTGAGTATTTTTTTGCACCAACCCATGAACCTTCAACCATTGTAATGATTTGTGATATTGTTGGTCCTAATTCTAGTAGGTACTCAGACCTTTACAACTACCTTCATAACCAAGTTATACCACCTAGCCTATCTCAAAAATAAACCAAAGCCTTTATCCATCACTCCATTTGTTATAATCTACTTGGATCCACCCTTTATCACCATAGTTTTGATGGAACCCTGCTTCATTGTTTAACTTCAACAAAGTCTATGCTAACGTGAAAAGAAGTTCATGGCACTCATTCTATTGAGGCAGTCCTATCCAAAAAGTTCTTGCATACTAGTTATTATTGGCCCATGATGGATGTAGATGTAGCTACATATGTAAATAAGTGTGACAAATGTTAATGGCATGCTAATCTAATTCATGCCCTATTACAAACTCTAAAACTGATGTTGACACCATGGCCATTTTCTACATGGGGACTTCAACTCATTGGGAAGATCAACCCCACTTCATTTGATGGCCATAAACATATCCTTATTACCACTGAGTATTTCACTAACTGGGTTGAAGCTATACCCCTCACATGATTGGAAAGAAAATTTCCAAATTCATCTTCAACCATCTCATTTGTTGTTATGGTATCCCCTCCGACATTATATCTGATAATGGAGGATCATTTAAGAACAAGGATGTAGACCAGCTGTGTACCGCATATAACATCACACAACATTTTTCTACAACATATTACCCTCAAGGTAATGGCCAAGTTGAAGCATAAAACAAAACCATTGTTAATATTCTCAAAAATATTGTTAATGATGTTGGTCGTGATTAACACTTGAAAATATTCCCTACCCTTTGGGCATACCATACCAATCATCATACCCCCATAAGAGCCACTCCATATTCACTTGTTTATGGTATTGAAGCCATCCTTCCCATTAAGATATAATTACCTTCACTATGCATATCTTTCAAGCATGTCCTAGATGATCACGACTATCAAGTAGCTCACCTATAGGAGCTAGACTTGCTTGATGAAAAATGCACATCTACACTCAACAATCTTCAAGTATATCAAAATTGACTCAAAGGCCACTACAATTGGTGGGTCAAGTATAGAACATTTGAACTTGGTGATCTTGTTCTTAAAGAAAACCAAAAGAATACCATGACTGAGAAGAAGCATAAAGGTAAATTCAAACTAAATTAGATAGGGCCTTTCATCATTATTATAGATTATGGATCAGGAGCATATAGGCTTTCTACACTAGATGCAGATGAACTTCTTGAGCTGATGAATATTATTCACCTCAAGTGGTAATATGCTTGAACACTAAGGTGTATTGTCTATAAGGACCATTTCATATTGTGTCATTTTATCACTATTCTTCTTTGTACAAATATCATTCTTATCATTCCTTTTAGCCCATTCCATCTACTCTACCATGCCGTTATATCGACCAAATGTGTTCTAAAGCCTAGCCCATTTGAACTTGGTTTTTGCCATTTGTTTCACTTTTTCAACATCAAAAAATTTGATCAATTTCATCAATTATTTCAAGTACTTCAGATAGAGATTGTATTTTGGAGTAGTATGACAGAAGTTTTGGCAGTTGCATCCTTCATTTTTTATTCCTTTCTTATCACCAGTCTTGCTGCTAATAATAACCGCCTTTGGGAAAATTAGTACCATTGATCCATGTCATTGTGTCCTAGTTATAATCACCTATGGGAAAACTAGGGGCAACATTTATTTATTGAGCCTTGACATACCAACTTGCCACTTCCTATGCCATACTATGCCTTTTTACCAAATGTGCCTATTTTTATTTGCTGCTACATTAGTCAAATTCCTCTTCTATAGGGCAGAACTACAGTGACTTGAGGTCATACTTTGGGACTATGTAGGTAGCACTCAATACTCATTAAGGTTAGCTCAATCACCCTTTCCACCATGCTCTCACCATTTTGTAAGCAAACTAAGCCATGCTCTCACCATTTTATGAGCAACCTAAGTAATAATCTCATCATTTTGAGAGCAACCTAAGTAACGCTCCTGCTATTTTATAAAAAACCTAAGCCACACTCACTATTTTATGAACAACCTAAGTAATGCTCTCTCTATTTTATGAGTAACCTAAGTAATGCTCTCACTATTTTGAGAGCACCCTAAGTAACTCTCTTGCCATTTTATGAGCAACCTAAGCCATGCTCTCACTATTTTACGAGCAACCTAAGCCACACTCTCATTGTTTTATGAGAAACCTAAGTAACACTCTCACCATTTTGCAAGCAACCTAAGTAATGCTCTCACCATTTTGTGAGCAACCTAAGTAATGTTCTCATCATATTACAAGAAACTTAAGCCACGCTCTCACCATTCTATGAGTAACTTAAGTTTGAATGCTCTCGTTGTTTTATGAGCTTGAACCATTTAGTGTCTTGTCATTCTTGATCGAGTTGAGATACTTCAAAAATTCCAAAAGCATTTGTAAAATTATTAAAAATAAATAAAAACATTGACCATTTCTCTGCCTTAAGGATTCTGGGAACCCTTACTAAGTTACAAGCAAACCACTTGTCACTTAGTTTTTCCATTCTTTTTGGCCTTTTCTCTCATGAACTTGTTATTTTCCAAGACCATTCCTATTCTTCTATCACATCCATTCTATTTGTTTTCAACAGTTATCACATTCTTCCCATTCCTTGGGAGAACTACATTTGGCCTGAAGTTTTTTATTGGATATTACATCCATGGAACTATGTAGGTAGCATCTACTTGCCTAGTGCATATGGAGATAGCTCGGTCACCCCCTTCCTTTTCTTCTATTCCCCCATTTTGTTCATTTGTTATATTATCACCTATTTTCTAGGGGTAATATTCATATGATTTTTGTTATGTTGTTTATTTATTTTTGCTTATTTTATTTGTTTGTCTACCTATTTGTTTTCCTTCAACACTATTTCCTTAATTCGGTTTATGTATGTTCATTGGGTGATTCATTGCCCACACTTAAACTCAAATCCATCCATATTCATATGTTTATATTATCATCATGGTTTTTAGCATTGGTGCATTATTTTCTATTTTGAGTATTGGATTTTAGAAGTCAGTCCTTATGCATATTTCAGCCAAGTCCTCATGATCTTATACCATGATGCCTACCGATCCATGCTACAACAAACCCCAACTTCAAGAAGTCTTTTCAACAATGGTGGCATCAATATCTCTTTGGCACTGACATCATGATTCAATCCCAATCATATCTAAAATAGATTAATTAACCATGATAGAATTTGAACCTTTATTAGTTTGGATGAGCATATCCTTACTAGTCAGTTGTTCCAATTCATCATTACCCTCTGTGTTAAGTTACCATCATCAATCAACCAATCAATCATGTTTGCCATAATTAGGGTCTAATGATTATACCCACCTTTGGATAAATCATTGCACAATTTCCCACCTACATTTCTTAATGATTCTAACCACCTTGGGCAAATCATTGTGTTGACACCCCTTTACTTTTTCTTCCCATACAAGGGCATGTTGTTATTTTGTTTGTTTGCCCTAACTACAACATCATTATCTTGTTTATCTATCTTAGCTGGGATAAATCCATCTTCTCAATGATTATAACTGCCTTTGGGCAAATCATTATTTTATCATACCACATTGCCACTATCAGGGTACCATGCTTATAACCACCTTTGGGCAAACCATTGTACACCATCCCACTTGCATTCTCAATGATTTTGATTACTTTTTCAATATCATTGTGTTCTCTTCCCATCATTTTCCTTTTCTTTGGTCCCCTCGTCTCCATTCTTTTTTTTGAGGGACAACTTGCCGACCTTTCTTTGTGCCAACCATTCCATCAAGGGGTCATCATTCAATTAGTTTATCATCATTGCAGTTGTAGGCATACAGGACCTTTTCATTCTTTGATAATACATTACTATGCTTATAGCTTGTAATGCCTTCCCAAATAGGGGCGAACTGTAGACACCTAAATCTGGCCACCAATAACCTCCAATCAGGGTTTTGACCAAATTACATCCAAAGCGTATAATTTGGCTTAAAAACACTAAAATACATTAAAAGATTTGAATCTAACATATTCAAGTGCTGATTTTGGCTAGAGTATCATAAAATGGGGCAATGCAATTTATGGGCTAGCTAACTTTGATCAAATTATTTTGAGTCAAAATGCCAATTTTGCACCTGGGTGATCTTAATTGATCTTTTATATCAAATTTATTGTATGAGATGCATGTCTTTGTTATTTTGTGTTAGAAACATCCTAAATGGGATAATAGATCTAACACATTTGACATTGACTTCTAATTCCAATGCAGTCAAAATTTGGACCAATAACAAGGCATTCTGATCAATTTGAGTAATTTATGCATAAAGTGCTTAATCATGCTTAAGAGCTAATTAATCCAAACTAGAGCCTAATTAAGAATTCCATGGAAACTTGTTGAATACTTATTTTTAGAAATAAATATTGAATATCTGCATCATCAAGTGACATCATTTCTTGGGAAGATGTTAGGCCATAAATGCCACAAATATCAAGATTCATGTCTCCCATGCCTCATCAATTCCCTCCATGATTCTTAATTTCTCTTTTGTCCAAAATATTGATGAGCCTATTTATCAATTTTAATTACATAATTAGATTAATCCTTAGCCACACATTTAAATCTTGAGATGGACGATTTAGGTTAGTTCTAACCATTTACCAAAATCTATAAATAGAGAGGCCATGAACATCATTTCTAAGTTATTTTGGTGCAAAGTTATAATGCACAAATGATTTCAAAACACATTGTAATTAGTGTTACCATGAAGAATTGATTCCAAGCCAAGCCAAGCCAAGCCAAAGCCACAAGGTGCCAAAGAGAAGAGGAGATAGCGAAGCCTCCTTTGATGAAGACTTCATGAGCACAAGCCGAGCAATCCACTACAACAAGCATTTTCAAGCATCCAAGGGAGGTAAAAGAAGGTTTATTTTGCATTTTAGTTGTGTGTTTTATTCATGTTTGTTAACTAATCTCTCCCTAGTGTCTAAGCCTAGAGATGTTGTGCTAGTTAGTGTGTTTTTTTTATTTTGTTTTCATTTTGACACTAACACGATACTAACCATCCTCTCTTGATTCAAATTCCTAGCTCACATAATCTTATGCCAAAACTTAATTATAATAGAGAAAGACATGTTTTTTCTTTGGAAGTATGTTACAAACCAAAAGTGTTAGGTGGATTGGGCATTAAAAACCTAAAAGTTCAAATAATTTATCTTGCAATTAAGAGGATTATTGTGCCCCTAAAGGGGTATAATCCTTAGATTGTACATGTGATCTATAATATTTCAAGGGAGTATCCAAAAGGTAAATTGAAAAGCAAAGGGTTGCATATTTTTTATCTCTTCATTGGTTCCTTATATATTAAATTGACAAGTTCTCCTAGTTTCATGTCTTTGTGAAAGACATGGGAGATGGTTAAGCATTTAAATATTGTAAAGGCTCTATTCAGTGGGTTTGGATCCAAATATTAGGGTTGCAAGTCTATATGGCAGAACTTGAAATAAAACAACAATTCTCTTGCTTTGACAAGAGGATGCTCTACTTGCTATTGGTTTTTCAAGGGGATTAAAATGTTCAAGGGTATTCACTCTTATGGGTGTTGGCTCACTTGGATATAATTAAGGGTAAATTACATTTTTCCTCTAATCCATTTTATAATCTTTACAATGATGACTAAATCCATCAAGAGTTATTCTACGAGTTTGATTATGGAAGATGATGATGTATTCTATAATAATACTAAATGGGTAAAAAGACCTATGTTAGGAGAAATTCCTACTAAGCAGCGATATGTCAAACTCTTATTTTCCCAAAATATTTACCTTGGATTGAATAAGAAGTATTTTTGTGATCACTTGAATAAATGGAAATATAGATGTTTTGATATACGTTCTTCCTGTCTAGATCCTAAAAAACATTGTTTTAGATGGTTGTTGATTCATAATAAGATTGTTGTTGGGGATGTCTTAACCAAGTCTAGTCTCAATATAATGTAATGTAGTTTGTGTGGGGATTTTCAATCTATTGAACATGTTTTTTTCTTGTGTCCTTATGTTGGTGCTATGTGGAAAAAAATTCTTGAGCCTTGGTCACAACTGTTTTCGTGTGATATTTATTGGATTGATATTATTTTTGGGTATTTGTATTAGAAAAAAGAAACTACATATGTTTTTTAATAAGTTGTGGATTGTCTTTTCCACTGAAATCTTGTGGTTTATCTAGAAACAAACGAACCTTGAGGCATTTTAGTTTAAGAGTAAGGTGCTTACTAACTTCTCAAGAGAAGTTATTTTGTGTATTGTATATGTGTAGATATTCTTATAGCTCAGGGTTACATAAGAAGAAATGGAGAATTTATTGAAGACAAGAATGATTAAAATTGCTTCTAATTTTATCATAGACTCTAAAGGGTTCCCAAGACATAGCCCCTCCCTAGATTGGGAGATTTTCCATCCATGTGTTGTAAAGGTGAAAGTCTCTGAAGTTGAGTGGGACTTGTTAAAGGACTTTTACTTTGAATAGGCAAGTGTCCTAGACCCAAATTTGGTGGGTTTATCTATTTCAAAACTAATTTGAAAAGAGGTTATTTTTTGTGACAATGAGAACATGATGGATACACTACAAGTTTCACTCTAACACTTTGAACAGGTAAAAGAAGTGTCAAGTTTTCATATGAATAAATTAAATGTTGTTGCAATACAAGATAATAACTTAGAAATTAGCCAAAACAATGACTTTACACAATAATCAATGGTTGGGAAAAACATTTCGGCAATTGGGTATAGTCGTATTCTTGATCCTAGGCTAAAAATTTTCATTAAAAACAATTCGAATGGGACTATGATTTGATTACAATACTACATCGATAAGGGGGTATAAATAGAAAATATACCCTCATTGAACAATTTAAAGGCACCAAAATGGGTCAATTGCTTAAATAGGTGGCTGAGAGTAGTTTTTAACTGGGCACTGGTGGTGTTGAGACTTTGGTATACCCTGAGGTGTGTGAAAAAAGACCTAAAACAATGTAGATGGGACCTGATAACTTGAATGTGAGAGTTGAGGATGTACACAAGGGACTTGAGATTGAATAAGATAAAATGCAATGATATTTTGATTGATAAACTTTATTTTATTTGGATGCTCTTGTTAAAGTTACTCTTTTGAACTTGGTTTTTATATTTTAATAGCATTTATTCTGCCCTAATGTGGTTGATCTATATACTTTTTGGTTGGTTGGTTGTAGCTCCTTTATGAGTTGATATTGTTTTTTCTTTTTTTTTCAATGGTTTGCCCATTGGACACATATTGTCTTTTGTAAATGCTCTTTAAATATTAAAAAAATTAATAATAATAAATAATTTTGATTAGCTAAAATACTACTATGTTTTTATAATAATTTATAAAATTAAAGTCAGACTTAAGTCACATTTTAAGTCAACCTATTATCAAACTTAAAGTAATAATTAGGGTTTCACTTAAATTCAAAATCAATATCCCACTTAAAGTTACCTTAAAGTTTGATCTAATGTCACGCTTATAGTTTGACCTAATATCGCACTTAAAGTCACCTTAAAATTGGATCTAGTGTCACACTTATAGCCAGAACTAGTGTCACACTTATAGCCAGACCTAGTGTCACACTTAAAGTCATACATAGTGTCACACTTAAAGTTAGATTCAATGATGGACTTAAATTGAACTTAATGTCAAGCTTAAAGTTAGATCTAGTGACGGACTTAAAGTCGCATGTAAAGACATAACTTAACTCCCTAGATGACATCGTTGGAAAGGACGACTTTGCTAACATCATCCTAAACTCAACTATAATGTCACCTACTAATTTTAACTAGGTGATGTTAGTAGGTGACATTGGGGTGACTTGACCCTATATTTAGGACGTCTTTGTATTTAGTTAATAGAAAATTCACATTAGGGATAGCCTTAAGATTTCTATTTGACTATAAAATTGACTTTAGGGATGAAATTAGGTCTTTGAAATTATCTTGTTTGGCGATTTCAAGGTGACTTAAAGGTAACTTTAAATGCGACTTATTTTGGTCAAAATGTTGTAATGGCACATGGTTTTTTAAATTCAAATTTTGAAATGAACTAAACTAAGTAAAAACTATGTCAACTATCTTGAACATTGTTTCTTGTAAAATTTTACCATTTTATCTCCCTAATAAAAAATGTTATCTGGCATTAAGAATATTGACACAAAATACATCACACGAATATTTTTTTTAGATAGAGAAAACTTCTAGGCAAGAAAAGACATGATTTTGACACTAAAATTGACACTAAACATTCAATATCTACTGGTGTTATGGACACTCATGGGTTTGTTCTAAACATTGGGATGGTTTGGGCCTATTGGTGCAGTCCCCTTTAGCTCATGACCACATGATCCCTCCTTTTGTCATTTTTTCTTGTTAACCATTCGATGTCACTTTGGGCACTAGAAAAGTCCTAATTTGAATTCATTTTTTCTATAATACACAAGCATTATGGTTCATTTACATCTAAGGCATACATAGTGAGTCATCAAGCATCAATTTATTGTTCAAAAGAATTTATTGAATACTTGCAAACATTTTAAGGGAAATTAAGCAATCATTAGATCATTCATTGAAGTACACAAGTTTATGTCAGACATACAACATTGGGTTTGTATATTATTGGAACTATTATAATTATTGAATTTTTTCATTTTTGATATTATCAGTTTAATGCCCTGATAAATATCAAGATAGTTCTATTATTCTTCGGTTTACCGTAGGCCCTAAAACATTTTTTCCCCTTAAGTTTTCAGATATTGTTGCCCAATTGGTGTACAAAGAATAAATGTCTTTTGCAAGTGATCGAGATCAAATTGCAAAAAAAGAAGGGTGAGCTTTTTGGAGATCATGATTGAGAGAATGCAATCGTCAAGTTATTTCAGAGATACCTGTCACTTTGTCTAGAGCGATCCAATGCTTTATAAATTATTTAGAGAAGGGAATCTGCTTCTGGGAGACTTCTCTCCCTATCATCATATCTTTGCTACTTGTGGGTGCATATTTCGACTATTACAACCTAACAACTATCATTAAATTATAAAATAAAATAAATATGCCTCTAAACATTAAATATCACCATTCTCTAATTTTAAAATTAGTTTATTAAACTTAATTATTGATTTACACATTATTTAACTTAATTAATTGTAAAAGATATTGGTGTAATTGCATCCATTTATAATAATACACTCTTTTATTGGAGAGCTTTATTGTTTTTCTATGTTGGTTTAAAGGTTTTTTTTAAGATTCTTTGACCGCATCTTTTGGGGCCATTTTTTAATAGTGTTATATTTATTTTTTAATATAAATAAATATTTACACACTATATAAAAATCAAAATTTTAATTGTTTATGTTTCACGTGGGAACAAATTATTTATTTATATAGACTTTGTAGCTACCACGTGATTTGGCATTGTTGGCTTGAATTATCAACTTAAATGCATTTAAATATGGAAAATTAGTTGCAATTTTTTATTATATGTGTTAAGGTTATAATGCACGTTTCAAATCAGTGATCTCTAAAATCATAAATAATCTCAAAATCACTAATCTATAAAATAATTAATAATTGTAAATATTATCTATTTAACATATTTTTACAAATAAAAAAATGATGAGATTCCAAAATTTTACGAGAAAATATTTTTATTAAAATTTAATAGTATTATTTTTTCAAAAATGTTGATAATCTTTATGAGTTATTAAAGATTTATCTGTAGAGACGATACGATAGTGAACATGTCTTCTTCTACCTTAAAATCATGTCTTTGTCATTGTTATATTTTCTCTGTCTACATGCAACATATTCTATGGGAAGATTTGTCCACGTATACGATTATTTTGTTACTTTAAGCCTCTTTCTCTATTGGGTAATAATGAAATTAGGGCGGGTTGGGACTATACATCCAACATAAAGATGTATTCATGCTTTGTGTGAATATATTACTTTTAATTATCACACATTTTATGATCTATATTAAATAATTTTTATCTTGATGATGGTTTAGAGAGTATGACTCGAAACATTAACTCAAAAGTATTCACACAATTGTATTTAAAAATACTCTTTATATTTAATATGGATTGTGTAAATATTATTACTCTTATATGAAAGATCTTGTACAAGTGAAATATTTTGTATTAGCGCAAATTGTTCCAGGAATAATGAAGTGACAAAATGAAATAAAACACTTAGTAAATGCATCATAGTTATAGAAACATAGAAATGTTAGTGTTTAAAGAGAAGTGAGACATTCATGTATTATGCAGATGCGTTAAAATGTTTGGCTACGACATAAACAATATGGATATTGCATTATACATTTATAAATCTAAATGCAAATGAGGGTTTTATATTTAATATCTAACAAGGACAAGTTCATAGTTGTCCCTGTTGGGCATCAGATATAAAACCCTCATTTGGGTTGGGTTCATTGATTAATATATACATATTTGTTCCCACACTAGTTGGACGGGGTATAATTTCTTGTTAAAACCTAATTTTGTGTAGCTAATTTAAGATTATATGAATATTTGGTGACTTTAATCCTATATTGCATGAGATCCTTTTGTTTAATCGCAACCTCTTTAATCCAAATGCTAAGTGTAAAGTTCACTTTTATACCTTTATGAAATAATACATCACTCAATGGTTGGGCTTAACATTTATGCTAAGTCTATGTTGTGATGTCATGTATACATATTATCATTGTGAACTATGGACCTGCTCCCATATTAAAACTAAATGTATAACTAATGCCTCCACAGAAGCCTTTGTACCTTAAAATTCAATTTATGATCTATGTTAGTCTGTGACTCCATTGGAATGATGCTTGTTCACTTAAAATCCATAGGATTTAAATTAGATTTCTTAATTTTCTTTGTGATCCCATTAAACAATGATTATTAAGACAAGGTCATGTATTAAAATATGATTGGTCATAATAAAATGACTAAGATGTATTGCACATTGAACTTCACATTTAAATAAACGGCCCCATGAACTTTGTGAACATAGAACTCATGGCCAACAAGACCCTGCCACATGTGTTACTTCCATTGGATGGAGGATATACAAACCACTATGAAACATGGTATATGGTAAAAGTGAACTCCATGGACCCGATAATCCATGATGATGTACGTGGAGCATCAAGATTCTCCCTTTCACAATAAAAAACTTTGACACTCATCACTTCACAATGACCTATTGGAACCTACCATATGTTGTACTCCTATTGAGCATAGAAAAGTAATAGGGTTCATAGGTGTCTACACCTGATATTTTTCACTTTATCACTTTATTAGTGATTTATCTTGTAGGGACTTATCTATGCATCAATCTCCCTAATTGTGTGCCTTAAAGGGTGTACCGAGAATGCATTGGGATCAGCTTATGGTACTTTCTTAGAGATGTTTGCATAATATTAAATCATACCTTCATTACTACTAGTTTAACCTCTTTTGAGTCTCTTTTCATCTTATCTCTCCATCGACTTTCCATTCAATCTTGTTATCTATATTATATTCCTAATGTATCGGCTTCTTTAGATTTATATGAGTTCTTCCTAATCTGCATTAAGAAGTTTTAATCCCCCAAACCTTCTATTATAAGAAGTTGGATCAAGGTTATGTTTCATGCTTACCTTTCATTGTATTGTATCAACTTGGACAATATAGTTATAATTCATGTCTCTGTCAGTTGTATTGTATCATCTTGGCTAATACAATTCTACGCTAGTGGACATGCTTTCAACTATATCAAGCTAGCCAATACCATCAACTTTGAGTTCAAGGTTAATTCTAGGTATGGAGATTTATATATAGGGGTCATATTTCATTCCCAAATTATATAACACACTCATTTGTTATGCTTTCAATATCATTTTTATCTTAAGTAGTAAAATGAAGAGTTAGAGGTTAGAGTCTTTTCTTGGAGGTCTAGTCTTGCTTATAGTCTTTGAATCTCAATAGGAGGAGTCATGCCAAGAAGGTGTCACAGTCTTTAGAGTCTCCAAATAATAATATCTAGGTCTTCTTCTTACCGTTTGAAGTCTTCAACCTATAACATCTTTAGCAAAGTGCCACTTGAGTGAAGGAGTGCTTTTTGAAACTTAAATATGCATTGTTTTCATAACACTAAGGTCTCCCTAATAAAGTTGGGAAGTCATCAACCTCTGGTAACTCAAGAACTTCAAAATTAGCTTTGAAGGGTACTCCAAGTATATCAATAGTTAAATTCTTGAGGACTCCAATTGGCAGAGCATGAGTTTTATTGGCCATGAATAGTACATGTGGTGAAGGTTATAGTGCTAAACTAGCTATTTTGTGCCATGCTTCATAAGAATTTTGACTTCAGTGCTAGTGTCAACTAGGATGTCCCGAATTACCCAAGCATTAATGCAATCATTCATAGTATCTCCTTATCTTTTAGAGGTGTAAGAGGAATAGGGGTATCTTATCGCTTATCATGATTCAATCGATGATCCTTGATATGTCGATTCACTGGAGGTTGAGCATTAATTAGCACTTGTGTCTAATAATTAAGCCAAATTCTCAGTTGTGAAATAATGTCTTCATCTAGCATACACTTGCATAGCTTCTAGAATTCATTCGATGCCAAATTTTATGGCTCTACTACCTTCTACAGATAAGCACACTATATTGATTCTTTGTCTTTGAGAAATTGGATTTCTCCTTAGAGTTCTCACACCAACATCATAGTATCCTGGATTACATCCTTTTGCTACTAGGCATCAGGATACTTTCTTGCTTGTGGTTCTTCATGATGTACCTTCACAAAAGGATTGGAGGTAGATTGAGATTATCCTCCATTACGCATAGTGATGTTCACTTGTTGTGTTGTTGGGGTGGTTGAATGTGTGCATTAATGTGGTTTCTCTATATGAATCATATTGGCACCCTTTTCATTTCTCTCCTTGGTGATATCCATGCACAAGTTAAGACACTCTTCTAATCAGTGGTCCTTTTTACAGAAAGCATATGTAGGGTAGTCTGAACAATCTCTTTAGTAGTGGTCTAAGGATCCACATTTATAGCATGTCCTGGGTGGGAAACAACCACCTCCTCATCCTCATCCTCTACCTTGACCATGATAGCCACCATTATCTTCATGATTGGCTATAGAGGTTTGGCACATACCACACACTCGTGCTTCATGGATGCCACTAATTAGTTGACAGTCATTAGTTCATGAGTGTAAGCATCACATATCTTATAATAGTTAGACACCTTTGAGTGTGTAGCTCATTATAAAGGGGATAAAAGCATACATAATTCTCTTTATGACACATTTCACATGACTAATTTAATACAATGCATATGTTCTTATGTAGGTAGTTACTTTAGTTGTGCCCTTTAGACTCGTAATCAATGCAACAAAGACCACTATGAGTTTCATGTGCATTATTTGTAGTTAATTTCTCAAGATGTGACACCATTGAAGCTATCTAGGCTTCCATGAAAGGACTGATCACACTATCAATCCTACCAATTGCTTCAGTGCAAAGGGTGGCTTCTAGAGCCTCGTGTGGGCTAGTGAAGGTCTTCTGAGATAATGTTCATCAAAAAAGAAGTAACAATCCCCACACAAACCACCGTGCATGTTGAGTAACATGGAACTCAAATGATAATTTGGACAACAATGTTTTGAACCTCAGATCATACTCTCACACACTTTTAGTAAGTTCCTACTTTATGTCCCTCAACATGGCTATGCTTTGTTATTCAAATTCAGGGATATCAAATTCTTAAAGGAATGCCATTTTAAGTTGGTCGTAGTCAACCACCGCTTATTGAGGGTCGAACTTCCTATACCATTTATATGATCGCTCTAATAGTGTAGTTACAAATTTGGTGGCTTTTCTTTTAGAAGAAGTGATGACTCACACCCTCAAGATGATTTCATTCTTATGGACATGTTATGTTGCATTCTCCACACCTCGGTATTCAGGTAAGTGGAGTGTCATTTCATAATATGCCATTATCAAATGAGGTGCTTAAACTGGTGGTTGTTGAGAACCTCCAGATTTTATCCCTTGAGGAGGGAGTCCACTACCTCCTCTTGTGCCACCACCTAGTCCACCTCCAGTGCCTCCAGTAGTAGTGCTCATGACACGGGGCATGGTAACCGATTGATTAACCAAATTTGGACTTGTACTTTATCCACTTTGAAGGCTAGGTCTTCCAGGCATTCCAAATTACACCATGAAATTCCATTGAAGAGGGAAGGAAATTATTAAGTCCATATGCATGTCAAATAACTTAGTTTCAGTATCCCTTATAGGTTCAGTCTCTGATTCCACACTATCAATATCCCAATTATGTATATATACTTTGTCTGATTCAAAAACATGAGCACACACTATGGTTGGGGAATCGGGTTGGTTCAGACTTGGCTCTTCAGTTACTTCTATCTAGCTAGTTTCTCCTTCAAATGATATCAATGGAATGGGGCACATTTCAAAAATGATGGGGTCCTCCTTGTGTGTTTTTGCTTCCCTACGGATCCTAACAACACTTCCTAAGTTATTTTGATCTCTTCCCACACTGTTGACTCCTATAATCCTCTATCGAGCTTCATCATATTTCCACTTCCATAATGTATGTTGATTGGCTACCATTTTGAACCCCCAATCTTTTACCAAATCTTCTCTACTCCCCTTCCAAATGTGTGGCTCATGAAAAGAAGGATTTAGCTCTCCATTGGCATAGTCTCAAGTCCAAAATCAATAAATAACTTTTTTATTTCTAAAGTAAAATGTCTAATGTAATTACTACGTGCTTTTGAGAGGAACTAGAACTTGGATTATTCAGGGTATGAATAGGTAGTTACAACATAATCCAGATTGTAGCTATTCAAAACTCCTCTCCACCAAATGTTGACAGTTGTCATCCATGGAGTTCTAAGTTGTGTTAATGCTCTTTGTGGTTCTATTGTCCAAGACTATCTTCTCCTAATATTTCTTTATCATCCTTGAGCATACACAAATAGACAAGTGTGTAAATGAACCAAAATTTCAACAAAGAAAGTTTCATACAGTGCACTATAGTTATTCTGCTCTACCCACTACCGTGTAGAAACTCCTAGTTCAAGGTAGGGAACTGCAAAATGATCTTAAACTTCGGTAATCCATTGTTCTATATTCTCAAGAGTGATACGTTCAAACATATTCCATGACTATGTAGCAAATGCTAAGGGTCTTGATAATGGAACCAAAATGTTGGGTTTCTATTGTTAATATAGCTTCAACACTGAGATCTAGCCCAATGAACTAGCACGTTGGCCCTTTCATGCAAGATTATGGTCTTGCATGCTCACCTAAATTACACAACTAGAGATCGATTCCCATAGGTTTTGTTACACAATAATATTAACTTAGTTATATTCTTCCTTTTATCATGTAATTAAATAGATACTACATAAAATCATAGATAAATACTATGGTTCTAGGATTACTAAGCTTGGCTACCATGTCTATGAAGACTAATGCCATTTCAGTACAGAGTTAGTTACTTATAAAAAGAAAAGAATTGAGTAGATTTCATATTAAGTCCCAACCAGGAAATTACTCAACTCAACCTAACCTAGATAAACAACTCATCCATTCAACTAAACATGAACACAAGAATGTTTATAAATCCGCAACTCATATATTAATCACAAGGAAGTACTTATCAAGTAAAAATTCCATCGTCACAGTGCTTTACCATAGGGTTATTTAGACTTGTTTATCCCTGAACAAGTATTTAGAATATTAATGACTAGAGTAAATGACCCACAAACTCTCAACAGACTGAGAAATGTGGCGCTCTATCAACTAACTTCTCCTAAGGACCTAAGCCTTTTCACCCCCTATATATTCATGCTATGTTGGATCTTTACTGCCATGTGTCTCTCTCCTTATAGTTCAGTGCAAAACTTCTGATGGATAAGGTATGGATGGCCCTTAAGAATCACTTCTTAACCGATCCCACTTCTCACATGCTCCCCAAGTCTTCTTCTATCATTCTGAGTCCTATGCTATCAGGTTCTTTATGACTAATTCTCCTTTGACTAGGTCCTTTCATGTTGGTACTTCTGTTCCTTAGTGCTTTCGCACCCTATAGGTTTTGCACCATGGTGCTTCCATGCCATAGTCTTCTGTTATAGGCTCCTTCTGTACTATGCTAATTTCATGCCAAAATGTTAAAATACTTAGCCAATTTTTGGGACCAATAGGTCTCGTCTTACTAGTCATGGCTTAATGGGATCACAACGTCAAAAAGGTTGACAAAGTCAAATCTACTTTAAATCATGTGGCTTTTAATTGAACACGCATCATTCCAATGGAGTCATAAACTAATAGAGATCAAAAATTAAATTTTAAGGTATAAAGGCATCTGTGGAGGCATTAGTTTCTACAATTGGTTTTAATATGGGATCGGGTTTGTAGTATGCAGGGATATGTATACATGACATCAAAGCATAGACTTAGCATAAATGTTAAGCTCGACCACTGAGTGATTTATTATTTCACAAAGGTATAAGAGCAAACTTTAGTCTTAGGATTTGTATTTTAAAGAGGTCGTGATTAATCAAAAGGATCTCGTGTAATATAGGATTAAAGTCCCACAAAATTCATATAATTTTAAATTGGATGCACTAAATTAATTTTGAACAATAAATTATACCCTGTCCAACTATTGCGGAAACAAATATGCTTATATTAATCAGTGATCCCAACCCAAATGACGGTTTTATAATTAATGTCCAACAAGCACAACTATAAACTTGTGCATGTTGGATGTTACGAATAAAACCCTCATTCGCATTCGTATAAACATATAATGCAATATCCATATTGTCTATGTCACAATGACACATTCTAGCACATTTACACAATTTATAGACGTTTCACTTCTCTTTAAACACTGACATTTCTATGTTTCTATAACTATAATGCATTCATTAAATATTTTATTTTATTATGCGACTTCAATATTCTTGAAATAATTTACACTAATACGAAATATTTCACTTATCAAAGATCTTCCACATTAATTCTATAATAAAACTTATAGATGAATTAGCATAATCTTATCTTCCATAACAAATATTACCAATAACATTTCTTAACTCTTATTAAAATGAGAGATAATATTACCAAAACAACTCTTGTTAAAATAAGATTTATTTGGTAACATGGCACATCTAGACAAAGAAAATATAAAAAACATGGTCCCTATCTATCGTATCATCTATCATTTCTAGTCTATCAACTAAATCTTTGATGCGTCACACTTGTTATCAACATCGTGAAAAGGCCACATTATTAAATATTAATAAAAACGTGTTCTTATAAAATTTTGATTCTCATTTCTTTTAATTGGTAAAACATGTTAAGTTGAGAATCTTTCCAATTATTTATTATTTTAGAGGTTAGCAATTATTTGGAATTTTTTTTAATTGATGAAAAATATATTATGTCGATAATTTTCACAATTATTTATTATTTTAGATGTCAGCGATTTGAAATCTATTTTTCTAAAATCTTTTTTATTTCGATTAAATTTTATTGAGGAATGTGGGTTATAGTCAATGTTAATTTGAATTAAAATTTTATTTATGATAAAAGACCCTATTCTCTCTTTTAATTTTTTGCTTTTAGTTGGCGCAAGCTCACCCCCTTGTAGACTCTCTTTAAAAAAGTTAATTGATGTGAGAAGTATTTTTAAAAAGAAAGTTCATAGCATTGATGTTGAATTGTTGGGTTGTTGTTTGTCTGCGGTTATCTCGTTGTTATGTCGTATCTTCTTCCTTGTTAAGATAGTCTTTCTTTTACTGCGCATTTTGTATTTTCTAGCTTTGTAGGTCTCATGTTAGTTGTAGAGTCGTCTTTGGGATCTACAATTGTCATGATGGTATTCATGATGTTGTTAATCAAAAAAGATATTTGGACCTTCCAATTATATCTCAAACTAGTTCATAACTGCAAAAAAAAATTCTTCTTCAATTTATAACCAACTCAAAAACGTTTATCAATTTACAAAAACATTTATCGAAATACAATTCATAACCTTCATACACACAATAAAAAATTGTAACCAATTTTCCTATTCCAAAAGAAAAAGGGGGTTTTCAAATTGTGCAATACATTAAGTTAGATAATTTCAAGGCAACAATGCTAAATCACGTGGTATCCTAACTAGTGAAGGGATGCTGAGTCAACCACACGTATTATTGTAGGTGGTTTGAGTAAAGAGGCAAACTATAAAGTCTATACAAATAAATAATCTATTCCCACGTGAAACATAAACAATTAGATTTTTTATTTTTATTTGGTATATATATATATATATTAATATATTATTACAAATACCTCTCTAACAAAAAGAGTGCAATATGGATACATGGATTGCAGTTACACAAATACCCATTTACAATTAAATAAGTTAAATGATTTGTAAATAAAAATTGGGTTTAATTTATTAATTTTAAAATTAGAGAGGGATGATATTTAAAGTTTGGAGATGTATTTATTTTATTTTGTAATCTGATGATAGTTGTTAGGATGTGATAGTTGAAATGTGCACCCATAAGTAGTAGAGATATGATGATGAGTAGAGGAGTCTCTTAGGAGCACTCCCTTCTCTTTAAATAATTTATAGGGCGATCGATCGCCCTACAAGAAGTGACAAGCATGTCTAGAATAATTTGATGACTGCGTTCTCTTGATCATGATCTCCAAATACTTCACCTTTTTTTTTTTGCAGTTTGATTTCGATCACTTGTAAAAAACATTTCTTCTTCATATACTAAACAGACAACAATCTCTGAAAACTTAAGGAAAACAACATATGTTTTGGGGTCTAAAGTAAACCAAAGAACAATAGAACTATCTTGATATTTGTCAGGGCCCTAGACAACGAGGATATCAAAAACAAAAAACTTCAATAAAGTTATAATAATATGCAAACCCAATGTTGTGTGTCTAACATAAACTTGTGTACTTCAATGAATGCTCTAATGATTGCTTAATTTCCTTTAAAACGTTTGAAGTGCTCAATAGATTCTAGTGAACAATAAATTGATGCTTTATGACTCACTATGTATGCCTTATATGTACATGAACCACAATGCTTGTATATTTATAGACAAATTGAATTAAAAGGGGTTGCACCAACAGATGCAAGAGCATTCCAATGTTATGAACACACCCAGGGACATCCAAAGCACTAGAAAATTTTGAATGTTTAGCATCACTTTTAGTGTCAAAACCATGGTTTTTTTGCCTAGAAGTCTTGTTGTGTTTGACAAAAATATTAGTCTAGTGTAGTTTGCATCACCATTCTTAATGCCAAACAATTATTTTTTGTTAGGATGATAAAATGAGAATATTTTACAAGAAACGAGGTTCAAGATAGTTGACACATATTTTGTGTCAGGATTTCCTTACATTAATTTATTTTGCATCATAATTTAAATTCAAAAAACCATATGCCAGTACAACATTTTGACTAAAATAAGTCACTATTAAAGTTGCTCTTAAGTCACCTTAAAATTGCCAAACAAGATAATTTTAACGATTGAATTTCATCCCTAAAGTTAGATTTAAAGTTAGATAGACATCTTAAGGCCATCCTTTATGTTGAGTTTTTATTAAATAAATACAAAGTTGATCCAAAGATGGTCTAAAGTCACAAAAAATGTCACCCTAGTGTCACCCCAAAATCACCTACTAATATCGCCCAAATGACATTAGCATGTGATGTTATGGTGATGTTAGCATTGACTTTAGGATGATGTTAGAGAATTCTTCCTTTCTAATGTTGCTAACATCGTCTAATGACTATGTTTTGTCTTAACATGTGACTTTGAATCCGTCACTAAATTTGAGTAAAGTTTGACATTAGGTCTGACTTTAAGTTCATCACTTAATTTGAATTTAAGTGAGACACTAGGTCTAACTTTAAGTGCGACCCTAGGTTTGAGTATACGTGTGACACTAGATCCAAGTTTAGGGTGACGTTAAGTGTGACACAAGGTCTAAATATAAGTGTAACACTAAATCCAACTATAAAGTGACTTTAAGTGCAACATTGATTTCAACTTTAAGTTCAACACTGATTTTGACTTTAAGTTTTACATTAATTGACTTAAAATGTGACTTCAGCCTGATTTTAATTTAATAAATTATTATAAAAACATAATAGTTTCTTAGTTAATCAAAACTATTTAATGTTATTAGTTTTTTTTTATATTGAAAGAACATTTACAAAAGACAATATGTGTCCAATGGACAAACAAAAATAGAAAACAACATCAGCTCACAAATGAGATACAACCAACCAACCAATATCTAGACCAACCACATTAGGGAAGAGTAGATGCTATTACAATATAAAAACCAAATTCAAAAGAGCAAGATCAACACGAGAATCCAAATAAAAATAAATTTATAAATCAACATCATGTTGCATTTTATCCTCTTCAATCTCAGGTCCTTTGTGTGCATTCCCAACTCTCACAGTAAAGTTATTAGGTCCTATTTTCACTATTTCATGTATCATTTCACTCACCCCAGGTTGTACAAAAGTCTCAACACCACTAATGCCCTGTAAATAACTACTCTCAATCATCTATTTAAGCAACTAACCCGTTTTGGTGTCTTTAATCTATTCAATGAGGGCATCTTATCTATTTATACCCCTCTTATCAATGTAGTCATGTAACCTAATTAAAATTCCATTCAAATTAATTTCATTGAACTATTCCAGCCTAGGATCAAGAATACCACCATATCCAACTGTTGGCAAAGGCTTCTCAACCTTTGATGATTGTGTAGAGCTATTACTTTGGGTAGTTTCTAAATTATTATCTTGTGTTGCAACGCTAATTAATTTATTCATATTGGAACCTAACACTTCTTGCGCCTATTCATCTTGCCACATTGAAACTTACAATATATCTAATAGGTCCTCATGTTTATTAATAATAACATATTTTTACTTAATCATGGTTCATATAAACTACCAAATTTGGGTTCAGGTCACTTTCCTATTTAATTTTTGATTCCTTCAACAAGTCCCACTCAACCTCAAAGAATTTCACCTCAAAAAAACATGGATGGAGAATCTACCAATCATGGGAAGGGATATGTCTTTGGAACCATCCAGAGTCTATGAGAAAAGCATAAATAATTTTCATCATTCTGGTCTTCGAGAATTTTTCCATTACTTCTTATGGAACCTGAGCTGCAAGAAGATCAACACATGTACAATAGACATAATAAATTCTCTTGATAAGTTAGTAAGCACCATACTCATAAATTTAAATACCTCAAGTTTCCTTTGTTTCTAGTTAAACCAAAATATTTTACTAGAAAAGACAAGTCACAACTTATTCAAAAACATATGCACTTTCTTTTCTGAATACACATACCCAAAAGTAATATTAATCCAAAAAATATCACATGAAAGCAATTTTGACTAAAGCTCAAGACAGTTTTTTCACACAACACTAGCATAATGACATAAGAAAAAATCATGTTTTATAAATTTCAAATCCCCACACAAAGTACTGTACAATATATTGAGACTAGAACTGGTCAAAAATTCCCCAATAGTAAGCTTACTATAAATCAACAACCATGTAAAACAAGATGTTTTATGCTTGAGACAAGAAGACCATATAAAAACAAAATTTTACTTCCATTTTATGTAAGGGATCACAAAAATACCACTTATTATTCAAGGCAAGGCATATATTTTGGGAAAATGAGAGTTTGACATATAGATGCTTAACAATAATTTATCCTAACATAGGTTCTTTCACCCATTCAAAATTATCCTAGAACTCATCATCATCTTCCATAATCAAACTAGTAGAATAAATATTGATGGATTTAGTCATCATTATAAAGGTTCTAAAATGTGTTAGAGGGAATAATGTACATTACTTTCAATCTTGTCTAAGTTAGCCAACACCCATAAGAGTGAATATCCTTGAATGTTTTACTCCCCTTGGAGGACCAATAGTAATGATAAATCCTATTGTCAGGAAAGTGGAGTGTTGTTTTGTTTCAATTTGTACCATATAGACTTATAACCATGACATCTAGATCCAATCCCACTAAACAATGGCTTTACAATCACTAAATGCTTAAGCATCTCCCAGACCTCCCATAATGATTGGAAAATAGGAGAGCTTGCCACTTTAATTGAGAAGGTGTTTTAACAATTTTAGGATTAATGTGACCTTAAAGTATAAAAATAATGATATATCAAATTTATTAAGATGTAAAATTAATAAAATATATATGTAACTATCTAAATATATCAACTTTCTATCTACAGAAAACTCTAGGTGATTGAATAACTTAGCTTGTTTCATATATGTGCATGTTTGTGGTAGGATACAATCAATACCAGTGTTTATAAAAGGGTGTGTCAGTGCTTGGATTTAAAAATAGAGAGTATACATCTATTCAGAAAATTATGTGCTTCCTAGATGGTTTTGTTAGGACAATGTTTATTGGAGTGATAATTTATGCCAAGTATTTTTTTGACCTATTATAGTATCGCCAATTGCACATATGTTTGATGAGGATTCTCATGCATTCTATTATTTTAAAATCCATGTGAATATCTTTATTTCCCTTCTCCTTGATTCAAACCCTATTTTTTCACTATAAGACAACTACGAAATTAGGACAATGTGTCAATAGTGAAAGGAAGGGAAGTCAAACTGGACATAGTTCTCCTAAAACATGACAACTATGAGTGTAATGTTAGTATGTAGTGCAATCATATGTATGGATTTCATCACTTATCAACCATTGAATTGATCTTGAAAATGGTATTCAAAATTAACTTAAGGATGTATCCTTTTAGGGATTTTAGATTTGGGAACTTTAACATAGTTCCTCTCAATATGCAAAGTGATCTCCAATAATAGCTAGATATGTGATAGATTAGTGCCATATGGGTAAATGCTTAGGCTTGATAGGTTTATATAGTTAAATATTTGTGTAATTCACTCTGAATTGACATGTGAAATGTACAGGCTGACCCTTTTGAATAATTTGAATTTTGTAAACTAGCCATTAAAGGGAGTGGGGATAGGTTCAATGTAAGTGGAAAAGTTTGTGGTGACAAGCATGTTAAAAAAATAAGAACAATGATCTGAGCCCTTAAGATAGTCTAAGAATGATACCGGGCTATTTTAACAATGACTAGGAAAATAGTGTGTAACAGTTGTGAAAATTTGGAAGGTTAGGACCATATATGGATAAATGGATATGAAGAATGGAGAATAAGAGTCATGTATGTGAGGATAATTCAAGTAGGTTAAGGTTTGGTCAAATTATACATTGTCAAGTGTCTAATACAAAATATGGGTGTCTACGTTGCCCCACCTTTTATTTTAGTAATGTCATTGGTAGAGTAAAAGGATAGAAGGTGATTCATGAGGATAACCATGACGAGTGTGCTCAAGTATGTACTATGTGTTGTGCCTTGCTCCATGCAAACATGAAGATAAAAAAAATGTGTGTGCCAAAGTATGTAATGTATGCTACACCTTTATCCATGCAAACATGTAATGAAACATGTAGAAATTTATTTTTACTTATGATATCAAATAAAAAAGTAACAACACTTAACTTATGTGAAATAAAATATAAAGGAACAAATACATTTGTGTGCATGTGGATCGGCTATCTTTTGAAGTCTTGTATTTTGGAGAAAATGGAGAATGGGGTGATCATGCCCCTTGGAGAATTAAAATTAACCCAACATATCAAGAGAAGACAACATTTACCACTCTATGGGGCACATTTTATTATACGGTCATGCCTTGTGGTCTTAAAAATGCCAAACCAACATATGAAAGGGTCATGACTCATATCTTTCATGATTTTATTCACAAAAATATTGAGGACTATGTCAATGATTTACTTTCCAAATTTAATCATCAAAAAGACCATGCTCATAATTTATGACATATATTTGAATGTTTATGCAAGTTCAACTCTCGTTTAAATCCCAAAAAATGTGTTTTTGGGTGTCTTCTGGAAAGCTCCTCGAGTACATTATTTCTTAGTGAGGCATTGAGGTTGATCTAAAAAAGTTAAAATATATTATTGAGATGCCACTACCAACTTATATAAATCAGCTACAATGTTTACAAGGTAGAATTTAGGATATCCGATGCTTTATTGTTCAATTAGCTGATAAAATAATTCATTTTACGTGTTTACTAAAAAAAGATACCAAATTTGTATGGGATGACATTTGTCAACAAAGCTTTAATAAAATCAAAGAATAATTAGCAAACCCACCAGTACTCATACCTCATATTCTGGATAGGTCATTATTTCTCTATATCTCAACCACTCATGAGGCCCTTGGAGCCCTATTAGTACAATATGATGATAATAATAAAGAGTGGACAATCTATTACATTAATTTTCAATTAGATGATTACGAAGGCAAATATACATCAATGGAAAAATTATGTTTAGCCTTGGTTTTTGCTACACGAAAACTACAACATTATTTGATGAACAATGAGGTCCATATGATAATTAAAGAAGATCCATTAAGGTTCCTTATGAACAAAACACACCTCACCAATCGTATCACAAAATGGGTGATACAACTTATCGATTTTGATCTCAAATTTGTTTCCTAAAAGTCGATAAAAGGTTAAGTTTAAGTTGAATAATTGGTTGTCGCTTCACTACCCAAAAATTACAATTACTAAAGATTTTTATGATGAATTCAAGGCATACAATATATCCCAAATCCATGGACAATTTTTTTTATGGATCTAGATGTAGAGTAGGAGTGGGTGTTGGTACTATATTTTGCACTCCTAAGGATGAATGCATGCCTTTCTCTTACAGATTAGCTTTTTCTTGCACCAATAATATAACATAATATAAAGCCTTGATAATCAAGTTATCAATAACACAAAAGCTTCATATCAAACACAATCAGGTCTTTGGTGATTCTTAGATGATCATTAATCAAGTTACCAATCATTACCAAACTAAAAAAGAACATCTTCTACCATATAAATAAATGGTGGATAGAGTAAAAGAAACATTTGATACATTTTGTATTTACAATATCCCTCGTAAATATAACCACCATGTAGATACAATGGATAGTGTGACATCCTTGATGACCTTTAATATCAATGATGATCAAATAAAGTTTACCATATGACAATTATGAGAGCCTTCCATTTCTTTTGACAAAATGGATTCCTTAACTGTTCTTACTATTACTCACAGTTCTATGAACATATAATAGTACAATGATATTTATAATTTCTTCTAACAAAATTATATACCAAACCAATTTATGCGAAATGATAAATGTAAATTACAATGTGCAATACTTCATTACGTTATTGTTGGGAATGATTTATTCAAATGGGGTTTTGATGGACACCTCCTTTAGTGTTTAATCACAGATGAGGTATGTACCTCATTATTAAAACTAAATTATATTGAGTGCGACATACATTTCAATGGAAAGGCCATCTCCCAAAAACTCTCATGCCAAGGTTATTATTGGCCTACCATGGAACAAGAATGTGTTGAACATGCCAGATTATATTTACAATGCTACAAATGCAATAATTTGAACCATGCACCATATCATGAGTTACATCCAATTATCTCAACTTGGCCTTTCTCTTTATGGGGATTTGTTTTGATTGGAAAGATAAATCTAGTGCTCGATCATGGACACAAGTTCATAATTACGACTAAAAAATATTTTACAAAATGGGTGGAAGCAATCCCACTTGAATTTACTACAGGGGATGACATATGAAGGTTTTTTATGATCAATATTATTCCCTATTTTAGCATACCTTCATCTATTATTTTTGACAATAGATCATCATTAAAAACAAGATAGTCAAAAACTTTTGTAATAAATACAAAATAAATCATACCTTTTTTACACCTTATTATTCACAAGATAATGGCTAGGTGGAGGCAACGAATAAAATCATTGTCAAAATACTTGGCAAAATAGATGAATGATACAATTTATATTGGAATCAACCTATGATGTATGCTTTATGGTCATACCATACTAGTGTTTGCACACCTACTCAAGTTACACCTTAATCTTTAGTTTATGGTACAAAGGCAGTGTTACTGATTAAACTTGAGAAACCTTCCCTTCGTGTTTCTCTCAAAGATAATATAAGAGATAATGAATACCATGAAAATAGATTGCATCAATTATAATACTTAAGTGAAAAATGCAAAAAGGTTGTTGAGCACTTATGGGTTTATCAAGATCACATTAAGTGCATGTATAGTAAAAAGGTTCAGCCATGTGGCTTTGTTGTGGGTGACCTGGTATTAAAAGAGAATTAATGCAAAAAAAGACAACAAGGGAAAGTTCAAACCAAATTGGTTAGGACCATTTATTGTTACATAAAAATTGGGAAAAAGGTGTTTACCACCTAACTACACTTGAAGAAAAACTTTTCAAAATTATAATGAACATCACGCACTTGCATAAATATCTCACTTCAGATTTTCCAAAAAACAAAAAAAGAACTTCAAAAATTTAAAAATGTTTTCATCATTTACATATCCTATTAGCTCATTGGTATACATGTTGTTGGTTCCATGTTGGTAGATGGCATATCAATATTTTCTATATACACGTGTTTCCCACATTTTTTAGTGTGTTCAAACATACACAGATACATGATGTATGCACTTTTAGATCTTGAATTTTCCCTCTACTCATGTCACCAAGATGTTTGGGGGTGTCTACCTCTATGATCATGATACATCCAAGTTATATAATTCCATGGTCACTTTATACTATCATGTTTGAGCTCATATATGTACTCACACATGTATTTATCCATGCTTATATATTTTACAGTGTACTTGATATGCTATGTACTTAGCTTTTTTACTAACATATATATCTAGGGACTTGTAAGATATGTTTATGTTGGTTGGTTATGCATTTATTTATGCACTTCCTTAAGTGTTTTGCTATGCTATTATCTTTCTTGTTTGAGCATTTGAATATGCTATATTATTTGTGGATCCCGTGCCACTATTTTCCTCTTTGACATTTAAATATGTCATTTTTTGTTGTATGTTTACATTTGAATATGTCATCCATGATTTTGTGGACATTTGAATAAGTCATGTCCCTTCGATTGTGTGTCATTTGAGCAAGCACCTTATTGAGGTCTCATTGAACCATTGTTTTTGATTTATTTTTGTGTGCTCTTGTGTGTGTGCTTGATTGTTTATTGAGATTGTACTATTACTATATAAACATTGCTATAATATACATCATGCATCTTAGGACTTGGTGTGATCACATTCTTTGTGTTTTAATAATATATCTACCTAGGCATGTTTCATCTATATGCTACATGGTACATTCACATTTTACATGGTTATCTTATCCTTTTGAGGTTAGGTAATTACCATTTTTTTCTTTCCTTCACCTCAAAAATGAGGGAATATCAATGGAGGTATGCTATAGAGGCATGAATTCCACATTGCTTCACATATTTAGTGGGATAATGTTTTAGAAACATGTTCTCCACATTTGTCACAGTTTTAGATATAGTGGGGACTTGTTTTAGAAACATGTTATTCACATTTATTCAGTATGTAACATACCCATATTACAATGGGGGTATGTTTTGTAAATATGTTCACCACATTGGCACTTATATCAATTTTTAGATTTCTCCACATTATAACTTATCTCAATTTTTAAATTTCTCCACATTGGCACTTACACCAGTTATTAGATTCAGATTACAATGGGGGGCATATTTTGGAAACATGTTCTCCACACTTACACTAGCTTTCAATTTCAAATTACAATGGGAGCATGTTTTGTAAATATGTTCTCCACACTTACATCAGTTTCAATTTTAGATTATAGTGGGGTATGTTTTGAAAACATATTCTCTGCACTTACACACTTTTAAATTGGCCAAAATCCACAGTTATATAATTTAGATACACCTTTATGGTAGAATTCTATATATTGGTACCATTGTTATACATATTTTTAGCATAGAACATATATAAGGTGCATATGTTATGTAATGTACACCCAATATTGTTAACTCAAATTAGTTTCATATTTCAAATATTTTGAGGGACTGACATCATCTACTAGGTTGGAATTTTAAAGATTATATTAAGCCAATTTAATATAGTTGTTTATTCATTTTTAGGTATGGTTGAGGTGACTCAATATTTCCAAGTTTATAGGTTGGACTTGGTTACATCATTTAGCCCCACCAGTTTTATAGTGTGAGTTGACTTAGTTTACTCACACTCTATCACATCCTGATTTCTGACTAAGCTAATTTACCTGATTATCCATGGATTATTATGGTTGTTAAATTAATTAATTACTATTTAATTAAGCTGTACATCATATGTTGTTATGGGATAGTTGTATGTTACTTTGATTACATGATTATATTACTATGAGTTAGATGTATTGTATATTATTTACATTATGATCATGTTGATTAGTTGTTACAATAGTATTTTATGATATCTATTATGATATTATGGGCTAACTACCTTATTGTTGTGAGTTGGATGCAGGAGAGATTCATCCCTCAGATCATGATAGAGGGAGAGCATCATCAGAGAGGATGGTGTAAATGGAGGTGTTGGAGGATGATAGAGGAACAACTAGAACCCATGCACACACCATGATATATAACACTCATTATATGCATTGTTTGAGTTATTAGTTTAGTACATTTTTTATGTTATCTACATTTAGATAATTGATTGTGTGTTGGGTATGATTTAGTTCAGTTTAATGCCTATGTGAAATTAATATTGTGGGATTGCATTGTGGCTATTATATGTAGATTTAGTGTATAATGTTATTTTTTATTATATCGTGTTAATGAATCCATGATTACAGAGAATATTGTTTTAACAATTTGGTAAATTTGTTTCTTAGTATCTTATTAATACTATCTATAGACTAACTAGGAATGTCTTAATAATGTTTCAGAACATTAACTAGTTATCATTATGATATTCAAAAAATATCATTATTCAGCTTAACACCTTAAAATATAAAAGATAACTAAAGACATTGGATAGTCTATATAAAGTAGAGATAACAATGACTACGTTTTTATAATACCATTATGTTTTGGTATAGTACTTGTGTGATTTACCATTTCAGTTAAAATAATATAATTGAATTTATACTAGTCACTTTATTATTTCAAAGTCATAATGACTACGTTACTTTTGTTAAGTTATTACAAAGATTAAATTGCTATCCTAGATAACCTATGAACTAAACCTAATCAACATTTAAATGCATAGATAAGGTGATGTTTAAAATGTTTTGTAGCATTGGTAATTATGTTAATAGTAGACTTTTTTGAAGTTGACATGCATGCATGCATGTAAGCCAAAAAGGTCATGCAGAAAATAAAAGAATAAAATAATGATTAAAGAATTTGGGGAAAGTTTGAGAGAAATAAGGGCTTTCTTGGTTGAGTCAATAGGGAGTTAACTTGGACTAGTTATAGTTTTGGACAAATAATTTGGGTTATGCATGATGTAATAATGGTGAACTATGAGCTTTGTGATAACAGGTGCATGAAAGCATGATGAATAAAGGTCGATGGAGAAAGGCTAAGGGAGTAGGAGAAAGACATGATGCATCATGAGGAAGAGAAGTAAGGAGCAGAGTGAAGGGAAGAGAATTATTTTGGCTCATGTAATTCATCTATATTCTATTATAAGATTGGTGATGCTATATAATTATTATGTGGAGATAGAAAAATTTGAGTGTTTAAATTATCTCTTAGGGATTTTTGAAAGAATGCATTTTATAGTAGATACATGTTTAGACTTGTGGATGGCAAATGCAGTTTATAGTAGATACATGTTTAGACTTGTGAATGGCTCAGCCATCCACATCACTAAACCTATATCCTCTAGATCTCTATGAATGTGAACTAGTACTCTGTGTGTGTATCCAATAGGGTTTTATGGATTTATCAATGTGATGGAAAAATGCCCTAGCTTAAGAAATATAGAACCTTGGCAGATGGTATTGATATACATGATAACTGAGTTTTGCTTGGAAACTTTATTATATATATATATATATATATATATATATATATATATATATATATATATATATATATATAAACTCAGTTAGATATATATCTCAAAATTTTGAGTATATATATCTAATACACAAGACTGTGTATATTTTGAATTATTGGGGGTATAAATATGAAGTCTATGTTAATTTGATGAGTGAGTGGATTTATATAGACATTTTGTGTATTATTTTCTATGAAGTTCATTTAGGGTAGGTATATATATATATATATATGGATAGTGTATGTATTTGTTACAACAAATCATGATAATATATATGTATGGATAGTGTATGTATTTGTTACACAAAACTATGAGAATATATATGTATGGACAATATATGTATTTGCTACACAAAACCATGAGGATATATAAGTATGGATTGTATGTAAATTGTTATTCAAAATAGTGAGAATATATAAACTGTATGCATATTTGTCATTTCAAACCACCCACACACACACACACACACACACACACACACACATGTCTAAGTTCAATTATTTATAAAAACCACGATCTTAAATAACAAGATTGTGTGCATATTCATATAAAACCTAGTGTGATAAGCTAAGTCTAAATAAATTAGCTATGCCTGGGTTGAGGGATAGGGCTAAACTATCCTAAAATGATATAATGAAAGGTTAAAGTCCTGTACCCATTCTATTGTCATAATATATAAGTTTGTGTTATAAGAGGTGATTGTTATTTGATAGCATTTACCAGTAGTGGTTATGAGCATCGTTTTGGTAACTATATTACTAGGATCTTACATTCATATTATTCTAATCATGTGACTTGTGAATTACTTATCTGGTTTGAAACCTGTATAGAAACCAATAATGTATCTATATGTATATGAGTTTTTAATACATGTAGTAAGTCGATAGGGTCAAACTTGGAATAATACATAAGTTAATATATTTGGAATGAACATAGACTATATAAATTTAAATGCTTATAAAGACTATGTAATGCTTATATAGTTCATCATGAATTGGAGTTAGAGTCGACTTGAGTCAGATGATACTTGAGAAACTCATAAATGTATATAAACCTAATGACCCAAAACAAGGGAAAATAGGGGTTGAGAATGTTGAGACCCTCTGTTAAATCTTAATTGTTATTTCTTGAATAATTAAATTATAATGGTTTGTTTTAATTATATAAAGTTCTTATTTGAAAATAGAAAATGACTGTTAGTATGAAAAAATAGTATTAGTATATGTGAACAAATATATTATGCAGTTCATAGTATGCATGTATTTGATGAGGAACACATATATATGAAATATATATATATATGATGACTTAGGTACTCATATACATATATAACATATATTTGTATATTAGGATGTGTGCCTATACTTATAGTTTATTGATTTTTAAATTAAGTCACATAATCCTGAGGGATATGACACTATCATTATATGCATATAGCCTCCCAAAAGTACAATAAGATGTATAAATGAAAGATTACATTTCATGTGAGAAAAGACTTCATTTAGGAGATATTTGATCTCTAAAATTATTATGACTGGTTGTTTGTAATTGAGTATTGTACACATAAAAATAATAGACTGTGATATTGTTGTTGTCATAGTATGTACTACATATGAATTTACTTTGGAAATTTGAAATAGGTAGTCTAAGTATAAATTATATCCGATTGATATAGACTATACTTGTTTATATTTATTATTTATGTTATAAATAATATATTGGAGATTCATTGCATATATTTGATGGACTAAATATATGTATTATTGATTATTATTGTATTTAGCATGTTTTATGCCTGCTAGTAGGAAGTAATCTATTTGAATCTATTAGTTATATGTTATATTAACCAAATCTCACATTGGTAGTATGAAATAAGTAGTGAGATAGAATTTACTAGCTTACTTAGCATCACCAATGCTAGATGAAGGTAATTTGATCAAGTGGTGTGTATGAATTTGACTGATCCTAGAGATCAATAACTATTTAAATTTTTTGATCAAAGTAATATTTAGTTAAACATTGTCATTTCATATGTATGATTTACATGTTTGTGCAGTATCATGTTAAAATATATTTTCTTTATGGTACACATCATGTTTAGATATCTTACAACACATAGGTACTAGCTTGTCTCTCTAGATTTTCATACCATCACTATCTACCCATCTGTGAAGGGTCATTCCTTGATTGGAGGATTTTTTATGGGATCGATTATCTATGGTTGGTGTAGAAAAGTGCTTTGATGATGTTCTCTCTCCCTACAATAGTATTTATTTGAAGATTACACTTGAAATTATTAGAGATACTGGAGTTCATGATACTCATGCTCTGTGGAGCTTTTTATCTTGTATTTTATTTATTATTGAAACATTATACTAGTTGGAAATGTAATTAATTACACATTGTACAATGACAACAGTGGTTGTATTATTGTACTAGCCATGGTTAGAAATATGTAATTACTTTCTTTGTGTAGTTATGTTTTATTTCATATGATACTAGTGATCAATAACTAATAGATGTTACATGTTTATTTTATGGTTAACATACTTAGTGTATTATACTAGGGTCACTAATTTGATTCTCATGGTGTAATCTAATGTGTGTGTGTGTGTGTGTATTAGATTACACCATGAGAATCAAATTAGTGACCCTAGTATAATACACTAAGTATGTTAACCATAAAATAAACATGCAACATCTATTAGTTATTAGTTATTATATATATATATATATATATATATATATATATATATATAATAACTAATAACTAATAGATGTTGCATGTTTATTTTATGGTTAACATACTTAGTGTATTATACTAGGGTCACTAATTTGATTCTCATGGTGTAATCTAATATATATATATATATATATATATATATATATATATATATATGTTATTCAGAGATATGACTCAAACTCTAAGACTTAATGAGATTGCTAACATTTTTGTATATTTTTGTTAATAAAAAAGTAGAATGGTGTGAGCTAGAGCATTTCAAGAGGGTCCTTTGAATGTCAATGACAATAAACCTTAATTTAATCCTAACCAATTTGTTACTAAGCAAGCAACAAAGTTAGATCAAATTCTTGTAGCCATGAATGAAACTAGGGACTGAATTATAGCCCTGAAATAGGAAAGTCATGGATATGAAGAGGAAGCCCATTAGGGTGTGCCTGAAGAGCATCCCATTGAGTAGGAAAACCATAAAGATAAAAGACATGAAGAAGTGCCTCAGGATGTAAGAGTGTGTTTAGCTATGGAATTGGCTAGAGATATGAAAAAGGTGAATCCACCCAAGTTTGATGGAACCATTATGGGAGATGGAGATGAATCATGGTTGATTGAGATTGATAAGTATTTAGAGATTTAATACTACTCCAAAATAATAAAAGTAGTTTGGGGATCTTACCAATTGACTGGTGAAGTAACTACATGGTGGGCTAACAAAAAGTTGGAAATGAATCTTAACTCGACCACCACTACATGGGAGCAGTTTGTGACACTGTTTAGATCAGGGTGGATTTTATAATTATAATTTGACCAAAATCTTATATATTTTTAGAATCTAAAGTAAGGAGACATATCAGTGAATGAGTACTAATAATTATTCACCAAAATTTTGAAGTATGTACCTTAGTATCAGGTTGATGAGAGGTTCAAAATTAGAAAGTTAATCATAGGATTAAAACCCTAGATTGGTGGAGAGGTGAACGTTGATGGGTCCTTTATCATGGACCATGTCTTTGAGAAGGCAGTCAAATAGGAACATAAGTTAAAATCTCTTTCTCAAATCAAAGATAGGTTTAATAAAAAGTTTGGAAGTTCTAAGCTACCTTTTAAAAAGAACTAGAAGTAGAGGAGTAGAGACTCCAAGAGCTAGTTCAAGAGTTAGAATATTAGAATCAATAGTGGTTCAAGTAACAGGAAATTGGGTAATGGTTTCAAGGGAAACCAATACTATGATAAGAAAGGACCATCTGGAGGTTGTTTCATTTATGGAGGTGACTATTTTTGCATGTGAGTGTACACAAGATAAATCAAGGAATAAAGGTTCTGCTCCTCAACAAGGAACATTTCAACAATGTATTCATGTGACAATTGATAATCAATAAGTCAAATTCCAAGATTCACCCATAGAAATGTCAAGGATTTTATTTCAACATCAAGTTTCCATTTTGATAGATGCATGAGATACATAATATTTTCTAGCTCCTAGAATTCTAAATAAATTATCTAGAAAAGCTGAAGTAATGGAAAATGCATGGTCGATACAATATGGAAATGATTTAAAAGTCAAAGTTGATAAGTGTTTAGTTGAAGCTGAGATTAAGTTGCTAGAATTCATAATAGTAGTAGATATTTATAAAACATTCCTAGGGTCATATGATGTGATCTTAGGAATCAATTGGCTTACAAATCATAAAGCCAAGGTTGACTTCTATCTAAAGAAAGTTGAGTGTATAGATTTTTGAAATCAGACACAAATTTAGAGTGAGAAAAAAAAGTTGAGTCTTAGGTATATTTTTTGCAATGCAACTCAGCAAGGCTCAAGGAAAAGGATTTCAAGAATTTATCATCAAGATAAATAAAATAAAAGAATCTAAAGGACCATCTATTGAAGATTATCCCTTCTTTAGGAATTATCATGATGTATTTCTAGAGGAATTGCCATAATTGCCTCCTAAATATGAGTTTGATTTATTTATTGATATTATATCTGGATTGAAACCTCAATATAATACACCATAAATAATGACAACCACTGAATTGGTTGAATTAAAGGCTCAACTCTAGGAGTTGTTATCAAAAGCGTTGATCAGACCAAGTGTGTCACCATGGGGTGCACTAGTTGTCTTCATCAAGAAGAAGGATGTTACTCTTTGGATTTGTATTGATTATAAAATGTTGAATAAAATAACTATCAAAAATAGATATCTGCTACCTCAAATAGATGATATTTTCAATCAGATGTGAGAAACAATGGTCTTTTTAAAGATTGATCTTAGAGTAGGATATCATCAGCTAAAGATAAAAGATGAGAATATTCTAAATACAATGTTTATAACTCATTATGGGGACTATGGGTTTATAGTGTTACCATTTGGGTTGACAAATTCTCCTGCAACATTTATGAATATCATGAATAGTGTGTTCAGAGATTATCTAGATCATTTTATTTTGGTCTTTCTAGATGACATTCTTATATATTCTAAGGACAAAGAAGAACATCTTCAACATTTGGAAGTGGTTTTACAATGGTTGTGAAAGCACAAGTTGTATGAAAATTTGTCCACGTGTGTATTTTTTCAAAATAAAGCATAATATCTAGGATATATTATCTCTACTAATAATATTTTAGTAGATCTAGAAAAGATAAGAGTCATTATGGAGTAGTCAACACCAAAGAATGTCCACAAGGTAAGAAGTTTCATGGTATTAATGGGCTATTATATACAATTCATTCTAAATTTTTTTAAGATAGGTAATTTTATTACCTCTCTACAAGAAAGAACCAATTTTTTTTGGTCAGATAAGTGTGAAGTAGATTTTCAAAAATTGAAAAGGAGGCTTATTTTAGCACCAACATTAAGCATTCCTGATCCCAATGGTCAATTTTCAATGATCACAGATGCATCTGGGGATGGACTTGGAGGAGTATTTATATAAGATAATATAGTGATAGCCTATAAATCAAAGAAGTTGAAGCCTTATAAGGTGAACTATGTCACTCATGACCTAAAACTTGTAGCGATTGTTCATGCTTTTCAAGTTTGAAGACATTATTTATTAGAAAAACCATTTGAACTCAAGACAGATAACTTGGGCCTCAAGTACATCTTCACCCAACCAAATTTGAATGCTCATCAAAGACATTAGTTAGAGTTTTTATCTGATTATGATTTTGATATCAACTATATCAAAGGCAAGAAACACAAAGTAGCTGATGCCCTAAAGTGTAAGAGATACATAACAACTGTGATTATTATTAGGAATAATTTTAGGGATCAAGTGATAAATTTTTTTTCAAAAGATGAATTATATGATCAAGTTAGAAAAACATTATCTAAGAATGCTCAGAATCCTATATACAAAGGATACATAATAGAGACTGATGGTGTTTTGTGATATAATGAAAGGATGTATGTACTAAATAGGGATAATTTTAGGAGCACAGTGCTAAAGGAAATGCATAATTCCCCATATTATGGACATATAAGAGTAACCAAACATATGGCATAACTTAGACAAATTTATTTTTGGAAAGGAATCAATAAAGATGCAATAGACTTTGTGTCACGTTTTTTGAAATGTAAGTGTGTGAAAGTTGAACATGTGCATTTAGATGGATTTTTGTATCCACATGATATACCAAAATGAAAGTGGAAGGTGATTAGTATGGAATTTATCCAAGGTTTACCATTATCACGTAACATGCATGACATGATCTTGGTTGTAGTTGATAAACTAACTAAGATAACTCATTTTATACTAGGTAATTTGATAGATGATGCACCTATTCTTATAAAGAGATTCATAAAGGAAGTGTATCAGTTACATGTATTTCAAGATAATATCATTTTAAATCATGATCTAAAGATGACTTCCATATTTTGGTTAACTTTGAATTCATCTTTAGCTATGCAACTAAACTTTAGCACTGCATATCACCCATAGACTAATGGTCAAATTGAATGAGTTAATCAAGTGTTAAAGGATATCTTTCATATGTATTTCATGGATCAGCATTACAAGTGGGAGGAGTACCTTCCATTGGTTGAGCTTGCTTGTAATAACTCACACCATTCTACTTTGAAGATGGCACAATTTGAGGCATTGTTGGAAGAAGGTACAAGACACCAATCATTTAGAAATGTTGAAAGATAAGGTAGTCTTTAGACCTGAGATGCTTTCATAAATAGAAGATCAAGTTAGATCAATTAGATAGAGATTGGTTGAGGCCAATGATAGGCATAAGAGTTATAGTGATATGAAGATAACAACTAAATAGTTTTTAGTAGGTGATAAAGTGCTCTTGCAGGGTAAATTACATAAGAGCTCAATTAATTTTAGGAAGTTAATGAAACTTTCACCGAGATATGTGGGACTCTTCAAGGTTTTAGAAGTGGTAAATACTTTATCGTATAGGCTTGTATTTCCATCAACCCTAGCTCTATTGCATAATGTATTCCATGTATCTTATCTTAAAAATTATATAGTTGATCCTTCAAATGTGTTGGATTGGAATGCTTTACAGGTTCTCAATCTTGAGATGGTCATGGTAGAACCAATCAAACTAATTGACACTTGTAAACTTCATTTGTGTAATAGAGAAGTGTCACATTGCAAGGTCTTGTGGGGACAATACTCTGAGGATAGTACTACTTGGGAGGACTATGGAGAGTTTTATAGGTTATTTCCCCACTTGTTTTTCTGATTTGATGTTTCATACTATATTATTTTTATGTTGAATAATATTTTTAATTCAGAACTAGTGTTTCAATAAGTGTCATCGAGATGATGACCAGCTTTAGGGGGAAGGATGTCACATCCTAATTTATCACTAAGCTAATTTCCCTAATTATCCATGGATTATTATGGTTGTTAAATTGATTAATTACTATTTAACTAAGTTGTAAGTCATATGTTATTACGGGATAGTTGTATGTTCCTTTGATTATATGATTATATTTCTATGAATTAATTGTATTGTATATTATTTACATTATGATCATGTTTATTAGTTGTTACAACAATGTTTTATGATATATATCATGATTTTATAGGTTAACTACCTTCTTATCATGAGTTGGATGTAGGAGAGATTCATCCCGTAGAGTATGATAGAGGGAGATCATCATCAGAGAGGATGGCATAGATGGAGGTGTTGGGGGATAACAGAGGAATGATTAGAACCTATACATACACCATGATATATAGCACTCATTATATGCATTGTTTGAGTTGTTAGTTTTAGTACGTCTTTAATGTTATCTACATTTAGATAATTGATTATGTGTGTTAGTTATGATTTAGTTTAGTTTAATGCTTATGTGGAATTAATCTTGTGTGATTGCATTGTGACTGTTATACATATATTTTATGTATAGTATTGATTTTGATTGTATCATGTTAATGAATCCATGATTATAGAGAATATTATTTTAATGATTTGGTAAATTTGTTTGTTTGTATCTATTTACTACTATCTATAGACTAACCAGGAATGTCTTAGTAATGTTTTAGAACATTAGTTGGTTATCATTATGATATTCAGTAAATATCATTAATCAGCTTAACGCCTTAAAATATAAAAGATAACTAAAGACATTGGATAGTTTATGTAAAGTAGAGATAACAACAACTACATTGTTATAATAACATTATGTTTTGGTATAGTAGTTATGTGATTTACCATATCAGTTAAAATAATATAATTGAATTTATCCTAGTCACTTTATTATTTCAAATTCATAATGGCTATGTTACTTTTTATAAGTTAATACAAATATTAAATTATTATCCTAGTTAACCTATTAACTAAACCTAGTCAACATTTGAATGCGTAGACAAGGCGATGTTCAAAGTGTTAGTTATCATTGGTAAATATGTTAATAGTAGAGTTTTGTGAAGTTGACATGTGGTCATGTAAGCCAAAAAGATAATTTAAAAAACAAAGGAATATGATGCAACCCTGGCTTATAAGCCTTACTAAATATACATTCTTCTCCATTCAAGACTGTGTAGATATACACCATTCACCCCACAAAACTATTTTTACCCATGGCTATTAAGCCTTCCAATAGACATAATCGATTCTTGTCTATGAAATTCTACATGCAGGTTTACGCAATCCTTACTACTTGAATATTTAATAAATTTGACAATTTCATGACAATGGAAATGGTTTAAAACACATGGACATTGAATTTGTAGAAGTCTAGCATGAACTCAACTTCCATCATATCAGCGTTAAAAAGAGATTCTAAATGTTCACTAAGATTGCAATTACAAACAGTCTTGTCTCCATTCCACTTAAATCAATTTTCTTTTATTAACAAGGCCGCTAGCAACTGTCTCATCTTCACTTAAAATCAAACTATTTTCACAAATAACCCATTACCGGGCCTCTTATTACCTCAAGATGTTTGTTGTCGGAGCTACTTCCTTATTGGATTGAGGACATTTGACAGTAAACATTCAAGCTTGGCCATAAGTTAAATACACAGTTGCCATTCTAATATCAGACTTGCATGTACTTTATCATTGAAATGAAGATCATTTTCAATATTTACTCACAGTACCTAGCATGATCGAAGTCGCTATTACCTGCATGCATTTATTATTACATGAACTCAATGGAGCTCATTGTATACATCTAAGCCGAGATCTTGTAACCTGCCAATCAGTTTCTATAAAGCTCAACAATCTTAAATTAGACGCCTTTTACAATGTCAAACAAAACAAATAGACATCAATACAGGTCCATCCATTTTCGATCTGTATTTGCAATTTCTTCATATGCTCATGTTTGGCCTCCAATGAACTTTTAGTACAAAAATATGACATTACCACTAGCGCTTCTCCATGTACTCTGCTTCGATTGTTTTATTCCACACAGATGTTTCAAGTATACATGCCATTGTCTTCTTCCAAAAGCTCTTTCCTGAGTTCCCCAACACTAGACTCAGAAGATGCAAGCACTACTGGATCTATGGACAAGAAAGGGGACCTGTCTTCTGTGCTGATTTCTTTAATTGCATCTTTAAGACTACATTCCTCAATGCGTTTGAATGCCAATTCACATGTTTCTTACACAGCAAGGATACACATTATATAGAATTGATCCAGACTCAATCACAGCATATAGATAGTTTGAAATGACCCGAATTAAAATCAATACTTTTAAAACGCCCCAGCAGGCATACACAAACCAGCAGGAAGGTTGAGACGGCCCAGCAGGAAGATATGCGACCCAGTAGTAAAATCTCCACATGTGTATTGATTCATACGCCTTGTCATACAGTTCAGACTTAACGTCTGTTCACTTTAAATACAACATCGGTCTTTCAAAATTCACAATGTATTCTAGCAACAGTTTTTGTTTTAAATATTCAACACACACACAGCCTCTTCAAATACCAATTTCAACTCAATTTTCACACACAAAGAATATACATTTTATTTATCTTACCAGAGAATATACATCTGGTATGTGTCTGTGTTTTTTTTTTACAGACCCTTTTCCACGCCTCCTTCCTTTTTTTCCAATGTACCTCTGTTCTCTCTCTCCTTCAGAACATTTTCATTTTACTTTCAAAATCTTCCTTTGAAGGAGAGGTCTTTTTTTTCTTTTTTCTTTGTCTTTTCTCTCTCTTCTATGCCACCTTTCTCTCTTCCTTTGTCCTGCGCTCTCCTCCCTCTTAACAAATTTTTCTTTTTGCTATAATTTGTCTCCTTTCTAACTTCTATGCCCAATCTGGGCCAGGATTAAACAAGAAACAGTTTTTAAATTTACAACAACATTCCAAGGTTGAAATATTTTCAACCATTCCTCCTCTAATTTCTCAACAGCCCAACAATTTGCTTTTTTTTTTTTTACATTTATTCCTCCTTAACAACATTTTTGGAGGGAAAATATAATGATTTGAAATTTGAATTCGAACATGCTTTGTAGCCATGTCTTGTCCGAAGATGTGTGTGTAGATGCTCCTGCATCATACTCTCCCTCTAGAAAAGATTTTGAACCTTAGTTCAAATGAAATGCTGCCTCCATACATTAGTCTTCACTTGTATACCTGGATCCCAAGGTCTTGTTGTAAATGTCAACGCTGTTGTTTGTCTATGATAATCTTTGTACTTTAGCTTCTTGCTTTTCTTCCTCTTCTGGTATGTTCTTCTTCTCATCTCTTTCTCAGCGGCCATCTCCCACTTCCATGCTTCTTCATCTTCATATATGTTTTCAAAGTTTTCATCTTCCATACCTGCATTCAAAACATCAAAAGCAACCTTAGTAGAAAAACATTGAGGCCATGAAGCCTCTTGGCTGCCTTCACATTTCTACCCTTTGACCAAATCTACTTTCACCTCTTTAGTGTGCTCTTTTTTTGCTTCACTCTTCCCAATGGTGTCTTCATCATGGCTTGTACCTGTATGTAGATCTCTTGAAGAACTAAAGAGCTCTTCCAACATTCTTATTTCTTCCTTTAGTGTGCTCTCATCTATCTCCTCATTCACTTCATCAAACTTGGGCTTATTAACCTGAAGGATTGCTTGTCCTTTACTTGTCATGTACCTCATCTCATTCTTTCTTGGCTTGTTTTCATACAAATCAAATCCTTCATTAATATACTCATCAAAAATAATTGGAGCAATATTACCTTGTGTTTCCTTACTCTCTTCAACCTCTTTTTGAAGCCATCTTGTTTGTTTCTTCTTTTCAATGAGGCATTGCTTTGCTGCATACTCTCTCCTTTCCTCATCATCTATCCATTTGGTACTCTCTCCTTGCTGCACATTAGTTTTCATAGACATTTTCCATTCCTCATTTTCCATAAAAAGATCATTAACTGATTCAAAAACATCATCATAGTCCATTTGTTTACCTTTCCATGTACTTGTGTCAGCCTTCACCTTCCTCCATTGATTTCTTGGTGTTGATGTCTCAACACTCACATCTTCTCTCTTTGCCTTCTTAGGCACCCATACTTGTTTCTCTTTCTTACCATTTCTCTTCTCAAGCCTTGTAGGCATCCTGCATCCTTGCTCTTGTATCATTACCTCCTCTTGCTTGGGAGTTTGCTTCATCCACCATTTAGGCATCACATATCCATGGTTAATTGGAAACTTCACCTTTCTCTTTGCTTCTCTAACATGCATATCAAACATTTCATGCTTATAAGACAAATCAGTTTTTGAACACACCTTTACCTCCTTAATGGGCTGCTCCATTAATTCTTTGACTTGCATAACTTCTTGATTATTTGTGCTTTCTTCTTTCTTTATGCTTGGCTGCTCTCTTTCTTCTTCTTGGCCTTCAATGGCATCATGGAATTTAGCTTCATCTTCAATCTCTTCTCTTGCTTGTATGGAATCATCAACACCTTTCTTATGCATTAACCAATGCATCTCTTCTTCTTTATCAATAGCAAACTCACTTCTCTCTCTTGCACCAATCTTTTCATTCTTCAAGGCCCTTCTCTTGACCTTCATAAGGCTGCTCATACCTGCATTTACCCACTCAAAAACAGCATTAGATATAAAAACAAGAGACCATAATGTCTCCATGAGTGCTCTCTTCATCCACACTCTCATATTTTCAAGTTCTCTTCCTGGCACTTCATCTTTTCTCTCTTCTTTACTCTTGTTCTCCTCAATGAGAACCTTCTTCTCAACTTCTTCCTCTTGTTGCTCACTTGGCAACCTTCTTATCTTCTTCAAGCCTCTATGGGCTTCTCTCTTCATGGCAATCTTCTTTTGCCTTCTTCTCCTTTTCACTAGGAGATCTATTGGCCACTTCAACCTCTTCTTTATTGGCCATACCCATTCTTGCTTATCCATCTGCATCCAAAACTCATACTCATCTTTAATCTTAGCTAACTCTCTCTTCAAATTAGCAATCTCTTTATTAATTACAAAGTTGTTCATACCTTTGATGCTTGATTTCTTCTTGGTGCCCTCCTATACCTTGCTGCTCTATAGTGCCTTCAACAATGCTTCCATTTCTGAGATCTTCACCCAAGTCTTTTCCACCTCGGTCTCTTGATCCCTTGTCTCACCCAAGCCTTTTCTCCTTGACTGGTCTTTTGACAATCTCCTTGATCTCACCTAGGCCTTTTGCATCCTAGTCTTTTGACCCTTTTCTCAATCCTGTAGCAACTCTTATACAACACTTCATCAAATACAAATCATAAATCCAAGCTTACCTTGCTTTGGATCTTCCTCTTGAGCATTCACTATGCTCTTCTTCTAGAGCTTCTCTAAGCTTCTCTTCTCAATTCTGCAAACTTCATCCTTTATCTCACCTAAGTCTATTTCACCTTAGTCTTTTGGCAAACTATCCAAGCTTCTTCTTGGATCTTCTTCTCTAAGCCTTCCTTGGCTTCTTCTCTTCTTAAGCCTTAATGGCTTGGCTGCCTTGAAGCTGCAACTCCTTCACTTGATTACTTCTCAACACAATAACTCAAATCAAATAGCAAAATTATTCATACCTTTTCTCCAGCAGAGTCTTCTAGTGGTGTCTCCTATCGATCCCTTTGCCAAATCCCAAGAGTTTCAAGCTCTGATACCAAAATGATGCAACCCTGGCTTATAAGCCTTACTAAATATACATTCTTCTCCATTCGGGATTGTGTAGATATACACCATTCACCCCACAAAACTATTTTTACCCATGGCTATTAATCCTTCCAATAGACATAATCGATTCTTGTCTATGAAATTCTACATGCAGGTTTACGCAATCCTTACTACTTGAATATTTAATAAATTTGACAATTTCATGACAATAGAAATGGTTTAAAACACACAGACATTGAATTTGTAGAAGTCTAACATGAACTCAACTTCCATCATATCAGCGTTACAAAGTGATTCCAAATGTTCACTAAGATTGTGATTACAAACAGTCTTGTCTCCATTCCACTTAAATCAATTTTCTTTTATTAACAAGGCCGCTAGCAGCTATCTCATCTTCACTTAAAATCAAACTATTTTCACAAATAACCCATTACCGGGCCTCTTGTTACCTCAAGATGTTTGTTTTCAGAGCCACTTCCTTATTGGATTGAGGACATTTGATAGTAAACATTCAAGCTTGGCCATAAGTTAAATACACAGTCACCATTCTAATATCAGACCTGCATGTACTTTATCATTGAAATGAAGATCATTCTCAGTATTTACTCATCGTACCTGGCATGATCGAAGTCGCTATTACTTGCATGCATTTATTATTACATGAACTCAATGGAGCTCATTGTATACATCTAAGCCGAGATCTTGTAACCTGCCAATCGGTTTCTATAAAGCTCAACAATCTCAAATTAGACACCTTTTAAAATGTCAAACAAAATAAATAGACATCAATACAGGTCCATCCATTTTCGATCTGTATTTGCAATTTCTTCATATGCTCATGTTTGGCCTCCAATGAACTTTCAACACAAAAATATGACATTACCACTAGTGCTTCTCCATGTACTCTACTCTAATTGTTTTATTCCACACAGACGTTTCGAGTATACATGCCATTATCTTCATCCAAAAGCTCTTTCCTGAGTTCCCCAACACTAGACTCAGAAGATGCAAGCGCTGCTGGATCTATGGACAAGAAAGGGGACCTATCTTCTGTGCCGATTTCTTTAATTACATCTTTAAGCCTACATTCCTCAATGCATTTGAATGCCAATTCACATGTTTCTTACACAGCAAGGATACACATTATATAGAATTGATCCAGACTCAATCACAGCATATAGATAGTTTGAAATGACCTGAATTAAAATCAATACTTTTAAAACGCCCCAACAGGCATACACGAACCAACGGGAAGTTTGAGACGGCCCAGCAGGAAGATATGCAACCCAGTAGTAAAATCTCCACATGTGTATTGATTCATACGCTTTGTCATACAATTCAGACTTAACGTCTGTTCACTTTAAATACAACATCGGTCTTTCAAAATTCACAATGTATTCTAGCAACAGTTTTTGTTTTAAATATTCAACACACACACAACCTCTTCAAATACCAATTTCAACTCAATTTTCACACACAAAGAATATACATTTTATTTATCTTACCAGAGAATATACATCTGGTATGTGTCTGTGTTTTTTTTTATAGACCTTTTTCCACTCCTCCTTCCTTTTTTTCCAATGTACCTCTGTTCTCTCTCTCCTTCAGAACATTTTCATTTTACTTTCAAAATCTTCCTTTGAAGGAGAGGTCTTTTTTTCTTTTTTCTCTGTCTTTTCTCTCTCTTCTACGCCACCTTTCTCTCTTCCTTTGTCCTGCGCTCTCCTCCCTCTTAACAAATTTTTCTTTTTGCTATAATTTGTCTTCTTTCTAACTTCTATGCCCAATTTGGGCCAGGATTAAACAAGAAACAGTTTTTAAATTTACAACAACATTCCAAGGTTGAAATATTTTCAACCATTCCTCCTCTAATTTCTCAATAGCCCAACAATTTGCTTTTTTTTTTACTTTTACTTTTTTTTTTTTACATTTATTCCTCCTTAACAACATTTTTGGAGGGAAAATATAATGATTTGAAATTTGAATTCGAACATGCTTTGTAGCCATGTCTTGTCCGAAGATGTGTGTGTAGATGCTCCTGCATCAGAATAAAATAATTTTGAGAAAGTTTGAGAGAAAATAGGGTTTTCTTGGTTGAGTCAATAGGGAGTTAAATTATATTAGTTACAGTTTTGAATGAATATTAGGTTCTGCATGATGGAATAATGATGAACTATGAGCTTTGTGCTAATAGTTGCATGCAAGCATGATGAAGAAAGGTCAATGGAGAAAAGATCAGAAGGGAGAAGGAGAAGGACATGGCACGACATGAGGAAGAGGAGTAAGGAGTATAGTGGAGTAAAAGAGAACTATTCTGGTTCAAATAGTTCATCTAGACACCATTATAAGGTTGGTAATACTATATAATTATTGTGTGAAAATAGGAAAATCTGAGTGTTTAAATTATCTCTTAGGGATTTTTGAAAAGATTACAATTTATAATATATACATGTTTAGCCCTATGGGTGGCTCGACCATCCACATCACTAAACCTATATCATCTAAATCCCTATGAATGTGAACTATTACTGTGTGTTTGTATTCAATAGGGTTTTATGGATTTATTGATGTGATGGCAAAATACCCCAGCTTAAGTAATATACAACTTTGGTAGATGGCATTGATATACATGATAACTAAGTTTTGTTTGGAAACTATATATATATATATATATATATATATGTATATTTATATATATATATGTATATATATATATATGTATATATATATATATATATGTATATATATATATATATATATATATATATATATATATATATATATAGTTTCCAAACAAAACTTAGTTATCATGTATATCAATGCCATCTACCAAAGTTGTATATTTATTTAGCTGGGGCATTTTTCCATCACATCAATAAATCTTATATATATATAAGGTTGGTGATACTATATAATTATTGTGTGAAAATAGGAAAATCTGAGTGTTTAAATTATCTCTTAGGGATTTTTGAAAATATTATAATTTATAATATATACATGTTTAGCCCTATGGGTGGCTCAGCCATCCACATCACTAAGCCTATATCCTCTAAATCCCTATGAATGTGAACTATTACTGTGTGTTTGTATTCAATAGGGTTTTATGGATTTATTGATGCGATGGCAAAATGCCCTAGCTTACGAAATATACAACTTTGGTAGATGGTATTGATATACATGATAACTAAGTTTTGTTTGGAATATATATATATATATATATATATATATATATATATATATATATATATATATATATTCTGAGTATATATATCTAATACACAAGACTGTATATATTTTGAATTATGGGGGGTATAAATATGAAGTCCATGTTAATTAGATGAGTGAATGAATTTATATAGACATTCTATGTATTGTTTGCTATTAAGTTCATTTAGGATTAACACACACACACACACACACATCAACTATGGATATATTTATTATTCAAAACTATGACAATATATATGTATGGATAGTGTATGTATTTGTTTCATAAAACTATGAGGATATATAAGTATGGACTATGTGTAATTTGTTAATCAAAACAGTAAGAATATATGAACTATGTGTATATTTATCATTTCAAACCATGAACATATGTATATCATGAATTGTGTGTAATTATCATTCAAACCAAGATTATATATATAGGTCTGAGTTCAATTGTTTATGAAACCATGATCTTAAATAACAAGACTATGTGCATATTCGTATAAAATCTAGTGTGATAAGCTAAGTCTAAATAAATTAACTATCCTTGGGTCAAGGGATATGAAGAAACTATTATAGAATGGTATAGTGAAAGGTTAAAGTCCTATACCCATTCTATTTTCATAATATATAAGTATGTGTTATGAGAGGTGACTATCATTAATTTTTAGGTATTCAATAGCATATACTAGTAGTGGTTATGAGCATCGATTTGGTAACTATATTACAGGGATCTTACATTAATATTATTATAATCATGTGACCTATGATTTGCTTATCTGGTTTGAAATCTGTATAGAAGCCAACAATGTATCTATATGTATATGAGTTTTTAATACATTTAGTAAGTCGACAGGGTCAAACTTGGAATAATACATAAGTTAATATGTTTGGACTAAGCATAGACTATATAAGTTTGAATGCTTATAAAGACTATGCAATGCTTATATCGTTTATCATGAATTAGAGTTAGAGTCAACTTGAGCCAAATGATACTTGAGAAACTCAGAAATGTATATAAACCTAATGACCCAAAATAGGGGAAAATAGGGGTTGAGAATGTTGAGACCCTATGTTAGATCATAATTGCTATTTTTTGAATAGTTAAATTATAATGGTTTGTTTGAATTACATAAAGTTCTTATTTGAAAATAGAAAATGATTGTTAGTATGAAAAAATAATATTTATATATGTGAACAAATATATATTATGCAGTTCATAGTATGCATGTATTTTATGAGGAGCATATATTTATGAAATATATCTATATGAGGACTTTGTACTTGTATACATATATAACATATATTTGTATATTGGGATGTATGCCTATAATTATTATTTATTGAATATTAAATTAAGTCACATAATCTTGAGGGATAAGACACTACAATTATATGCATAGAGTGTACCAAAAGTACAATAAGATGAATAAATGAAAGATTAAGTTTCATGTGAGAAAATACTTTGTTTAAGATATATTTGATCTCTAAAATTATTATGACTGGCTATTTGTAGTTGAGTATTGGGTACATAAAAGTAATAGACTATGATATTGTTGTTGTTATAGTATGTACTACATATGAATTTACTTACAGAAATTAGAAACATGCAGTCTAAGTATAAATTATACGTGGTTGGTATAGACTGTACTTGTTTATATTTATTATTTATGTTATAAATAATTTAGTGGATATTCATTACATACATTTTATGGACTAAATATATATGTTATTGATTATTTTTATATTTATCATGTTTTATGCCTATTACTAAGAAGTAATATGTTTGAATCTATTGGCTATATGTTATATTAACCAAATATTGCATTGTTGGTACTAAATAAGCAATGAAACAGACTTCACTAGCTTATTTAGCATCACCAATGTTAGATGAAGGTAATCTGATTAAGTGGTGTGTATGAATTTAACTAATCCTAGAGATCAATAACTATTTGAAAACTTTAGCCAAAATAATGTTTAGTTAAATAGTGTCATTTCATATGTATGATTTACATGTTTATGTGATATCATGTTAGAATGTAATTTATTTATGGTACACATCATGTATTAGATATCTTACAACACATGGGTAATAGCTTGTCTCTCTGGATTCCCACACCATCACTATGTAACCATCCATGAAGGGAGAACCATTCCTTGATTGTGAGATTTTGTGGGGGATCAATGGTCTATGGTTAGTGTGGAAAAAGGGCTCAGATGATGTGCTCTCTCCTTACAATAGTATTTATTTGGAGATTACACTTGAGATTATCAAAGATACTAGAGTTCATGAGACTCATGCTCTGTAGATCCTTGTATCTTTTATTGTATTTATTATTGAAACAATATAACAGTTGGAAATGTAATTAGTTACTCATTGTACATTGACAACAGTGGATGTATTATTGTACTAGCCATGGCTGAAAATATATAATTACTTTTATATGTAGTTATGTTTTGTTTTATATGATACTAGTGATCAGTAACTAATATATGTTACATTTTTATTATATGGCTAACATACTTAGTGTGCTATACTAAGGTCACTAATTATATTCTTGTGATGTAATCTAATGAAATAATATGTGGAAATAAATTTTTAAAAAAATATTATATTATTCTAGTAAATTCCAGTAGGAATGTTACACACTCACCAGGTTATAAGTATGATTGAGTCGCACAGTTAAGCTAATCTCAATTATCGAGTGGAAACTCATATTTTTTCCAAAGATGAGGGCATGTGTCCTCCAATCTCTCTCTATCTATTTAGATTTATGCGCTTTTCAATTTTATATTTGTTGTAACATCAATTTTAGTGATTCATAATGATACATCTTTCAAATCAAATTGTCAAAGGGCAAGATAGTTGCATCAATACACATGTTTACTCCTAAACCGTGCTCTCTTTCAATTTTAATCATTTCAATGCTTTCAATATTAGATTATATGCACTGATTATATAATGTAATATGCTATTGGCTATAGATCATTCACCAATAAAGCACTCAAGTTGGGCTCAAGCAAATGTGAGGTGTGTTATACACACCTAAATACATATTTCTTCTCATCTAAACCAAAAAATTTATTACTAGATTAGAGGGGGTAAAATATAGACACTATTTTTGAATTATATAGCACCTCAGTCTTGTATACTTGGCAAATACATATCATGGTTTACTTTCAACTTCCAAACCTTTTGTACTGCCAAATGGCTTGCATACACTATCTTTGTGTGCCTCAATAATTATCTCTTAGTCAGACCAATGTTATTCTAATGACTCAAACATTCTATCTTTCCCATAATGTTTTAAAACTACTTATCTTCCATCTCTCTAAGTTCTAGACCTGTACCTGGTTTCCAACTATCTTGACACTTGTGTCCTAGTTAGATGCCTACATTGACGTAAGTGTCATATTCAAATTCAACTATCTAGTGCCCTAAAGTCATCCAATTTACAAATGAAACATATCCTAAGAGTCAATGTAAGTGCTTTAATGTGATATTTTATCCAAAGGGATTGTTATAAATACAAGATCATTCTTCATTCATTCCTCACCTAGAAAATACCTAACAACTTATTACCTACTCACAAGGAAACTTATCAAAAACACTTAATCAAATACTCAAGTGAGTAAAGCTTCTCTATTTTCTTTATCTTTATATCAGTTATAGGGACAACATATCTATAGATCTGAAGTAATGAAAGATCAATCCATGAGTCACATTTTCCAAGTTATAATCTAGGTCAATATTGTATTTGCTTATAACACATTGCATGATTCATACACAAGCCACCACATAAGGGAGAACTACATAATTTTGAGGCCCTATTTGGAGTATTGAATATGTAGGTATCACTTACTGATAGAGGGGTATTTGGGGTAGCTTGACACTATGTGTTCATTGACCCATTTTTCCATAGCCACTATGAAGATGAAGAACTAATATTTTGTTATTTGACAAGGAGGAACAATGCATGGCCCAAATCTGAATACACTAGAGTAAAGGTGACATAGAAATCATAAGCACTTAGGTGGTCACATCTAATTTCAGCAGTTGTTAAGTACTAGACACCTACATCTGAGTTAAACATTATCTTTGACGTAACCTTCCTAGGTCAATACAAGTGTTTGTGGCTATAGAAGTACAATTTCTAGACTCAACTAACTGATCCAAAATTTAGATCTAGTCTATTTTCTACCTGATCCATATTCAGATTCATATTAGCATTAGAGCCAACTAAGTATTTTGTATTCATTATCATTATAATATCTAACATAATTGTACTTCTTATTTTAACACATCTTAGCATAATAAATTCAATATATATTTTTATTTGATTTTCTCAAACAATTAATCTACTTTAAAGATAATCTACCATCCTTGTGCCCTAGGTTATCTCTACCCCTATAACCCTATATTTCCCATATCTAGATTTTAGGGTTAAATAAGGATGTGCATTATCATATTTAACATGGTGAATTTGGATGCCCATGACTGTCAAGGTGCCTAACTCAAAATTTCAATAATGTAAATTCTACTCATCTTTATGTGGAGGTCTTATCTAATAAGATTTCCTAATTCCACTTTATCCTCACATCTTCCTTAGCTTCATCTTTAGACAAAGTCTTCTCAAGATGACATTCAAGACTATAGACATTATGTTTAGATTATTACTAAAATATTATGTTATTTAGGTTTTATTCTAGTTTTTAGCCAAAAGATCTCACTTGGGATTTCATCTAAATTGGAATAAACCAATCTACATGCAATCTTCACACCCTTTCTCCGCGTATGCATGTATCTTGTATTTAGTTTTTCATAATTTAGTATACTATTATTATTTCACACTCACCCATACATAAGTACAAAAATAAAACAAGTTTTTTGTGGATTCACAAGTGTGTTGGTTTTTATTTCGAAAATCTAGGCATTCAAGATTTTTTATCCATATAATGTCTTCTTTTCTACTTTTTATATATATGCCCACGCACACAGACACACACATACATCAAAGTTGGGTAAAACTTAGACACCTAAAAATGGGTTTGTGGGGTTATTTAGTATTATTTTATTATTAATTTAGCACACTTTTTATATTTAAATGATTTTATTCAAATTGGGAAATATGGCCCCTCTTATTGACTTCTACCTTGTTAAATTTCTCCCTCTTGTACATCTCCTATGTAATTTTGTGCACTCCTTAGCTTTATTTTTTTTTATTGTGATGCATAGTTAAACAATAGTTAGAGTAATTGTGTATCAATTTAATGAAAATCCAATTTATTATAGTATATTGTTTTAGATTTAGACCTCCCATCTTCGTTATTTCCTATTTTTATTCTAGTAGATGTATTAGAAGAAGAAAACTTTTTATAACAAAAATGTTAGACAATTCATCTTTTGTGCATTTCAAGATTATGCATTCTTTACCCAGTTTGCATCCTTTGTCCAATTTAGGTAGGGGTCCCATGTTGGGGGATCATTGATTATTTTTAAGGGGGTGTTGTTGAGAAATTATAAAAGTGTTTTTTCTTATTAGGAGTCCTATGTTTTTAAAACTTTGTGCAATATACAATGCTAAATTAGGAGCATTTTATCAAAAAAAAAAATGTTTGAAAAAAAAAGAATAAATTTAATTGGATACAAACATACAGTTGGTAACCAAAAATATTTCAGCACCCCACTACTTCCCACCCCTCAAAAGCTTCTTCTCCTTATTTTAAAGATGAGATATTTTATATTTGCCTTTTTAACTTTTGATGATGAATGGGACCACTCTGCCTAAAATTATAGAAGCAGTAGCCCCTAACATGGGACCCTAGAATGATTCATATGTTATTTCATAGACCATGATACATGCAATACTTTTGATGTGAAGCATGTATAGAAAGCACATGCTAAACTAGGTGGTAAACTGCAAAATATAGAATCTTTTCCTTAGAAGTAGGAGTGGTTGCATAGGAGAAAGATTTTTAGAGATGGATAGCAGCTAGGGGCAAGAAGTTACAACAGGGATTTTTACAATTATAGTGTCATGAGACCAGAACCTTGGTGGTAACAATTTGGGACTTACCACCAAATTATTCTATGATAGAATCACAAAAATTGACACCTTGATAATGACCTCATTTATAAGTAAAAAAAGTGCTAAATAACTCCAAGTAAGCTCCTCCCTATATGAGGGATGCTCTTGTGAGTTCATATGCTAGAAAACATATAATAGTGGTAGGCATGCTCCTGATAAGATTAGGGAAAAACCCTCTATGAAACCCCTTCAATTCCTAGCTAGCAAATATCTTTATAAATGCATCTATCATTCCCCTATACTTGGGGTAGTGAAAATGGTCCACCTGAATGACACTCTTCACCATATCAACTAGATAAATAAGCACACAAGGCACAATGCCAACCATGGCCACTACCATCAACACATCACATTTTCCCTCAAGAAACCCCTTTAGAGCATGGTCTATCCCAAACATTATTGCATTCCCTGACACTTCCCTACACAATGTGGCATTATGCCCCTTAAACAAACCCATGAATCCCCCTTCCCTTATGATAACCTAGTGTGCTACATCTAAAGGAACCTTGAATTTGTTGCTTCTTTTAGCATCTTGTAGATGACATTTTATGAGCTCTATAGGGCAGGCTAGCAATGACATGGCTACATTAATGCCTGATCCACATATCATTTGATCCATGAAAATTAGAGGGACTGAAGCTCCCCCTTTCCATAAAAATTATCAAAACAAAACTTCAATCTAAACTCTTTCTATGAAGAGGAAAACATTCATGGCTTCCACTGTGGTGAGAGAAGCAACCATTCTTCTATAGAGACCACTAATACCATCTTGTGCAAGAGTGCACCTGAGGGTATACATGGCTCCTCTAGAATGGCCATTGAGATTTTTTAGGGTTTGGAGTTTAACCTTGAGGGTATCAAAGGGATGGCAGCATATAATCTAGGTGGCTCCTCCAGCTATGCCTGTAATTACATCTTTTGCTATCTCTAAATCCATTCTTAATCTTACCTAGAGACATCCACTAAACCAATTCAAAACACATATATTGCATTTTATATAACTATAATTTGAAGCATTTATAGATTGAAATTTTAATTACACTTGATTTTAGTGAACTCCAGTGAAGATTAGTGATTTACTTGATCTCATGCAAGAAGCATGCATCTGGGGTTGGAAAATTTTACAGCTCTAATGGCTGCTATTAAGAGAGAAGACAAAATAAATGTGTATAGGCCCATTAGGGTAGCAAGCAAGCAACACAATAAAAATATAAAATATGAAAATAGGATAAGGTAGAGTATGACTAAAAAAACACAACTATATATATAAATTGATGCTTAAAATATCTATTACAAGTTTCTATTAATAACTACAGCTATATACTAAAGACTCACAAAAAACTCTTATCCTTCTTAGCTTTCTTTTGACTATTGTTAGCAAAGATATTCTTTTATCTTATCTACTCTACCTCCTCCTATTCTAGACTCACTATAGACTACTGTTATTGCTATCTCCAAATTGTTGTCATGTTTTGTTCCCCTGTTCTATTCTCTCTATAGGGTACTGTTGTATATTCTCCTGCTACTAATTTATTTTCTGCTACTCCTCTCCTTCTAACCACTGCTACATTAAATTCTATTCTATAGCTCACATTATTCTACTTTATTTTTTGTTGCATTCATTTTCCACCTACCTACTTTCTCCCCCCCAAAACAAAATGTACTCCAAATTTGAAATAATTACATTTAATGTTGTTGGTGGTCTACATATTTCATGTTTTAGAGCTGGTTGGGTTAGGTAGGAATAAAAAAATAATATTTTAACACTCCCACTTATTTTTTGACCTTCCTACCATGGTCAATTAGACTCTTCTCAGTCTTCAAAACCTCTTAATAACTTCTTTTTAACTTACCAAATGCTTTTGCATTCTTTTTATGCATGTCTAGAGGTTCATTACTGAAGTCCATAGCTCTGCTAATGAAGTCCATAGTTTTTTGATGGAATCTATAGTTTTTGTATGGAGTCCATAGAGTTTTTGTAGGAATCCATAGTTTTGATGGATTCCATAGTTTTTTTGATGGAGTCCATAGATTTGATGTAGGAGTCTGTAGCTGGACTGATGGAGTCCATAGATTTTCTATAGGAGTCCATAGCTAGACTATTTGAGTCCTTAGATGGACTATTTGAGTCCATATATTTGTTGTAGCAGTCTATAGCTAGACTGATAGAGTTCATAGATGGACTGATGGAGTCTATAGATTTTTTGTAAGACTCTAGATCTACCATAACACTATGTATGCCTAATGTTACTATATTTATGACCCCTAACCTTTCTCTTAGGTGCATGAAAGTGTCCTTAGGTAATGTATTAGTAAAAATATCAGCTAGCTATTGATCAGACTTGCAAAAACTAAGCTCTATGACATGATTTTCAACTAACTCTCAAATAAAGTGATACCTAATTATAATGTGTTTGCTCCTTCCATGAAACATGGTGTTATTTTACAATGCTATGGATGATACATTATCACAATAGATTAAGAAGCTCCTTGTTTCTCCTTATGCAAATCAAAAAGTATCCTTCTCAACCATATAGCTTGACATGCTACTGCATTGGCTGCTATATACTCCACTTTAGCTATAGAAAGTGACACTATTAGTTGTTTTTTTGAAGCCCAAAATATGGCTCTTGACCCAAGATGAAATAAATACCTCAAAGTGATCTTTCAATTATCAAGGGTACCTGACCAATCACTATCCATGTAATCAACAAGTTAAAACACATCTATTGCTGCATACAAAACACCATAATCCCTTATTCTATTCCCATACCTCAATATCCTCTTCCCTGCTTGCCAATGTGTCTCCTTTGGTATCTCCATGAATCTTGATATGAGGATGACTACATACATGATGTTTGATCTTGTTCCATTCAAATACATTAGGCTTCCCACTAAAATCTTATAGTGTGTGGGGTCTACTTTGCTACTACAAAAATCTTTGCATAACTTAAGGCTTGTGTCAGCTGGAATGAATATAAGCTTGTTGTCTAGCATCTTGAACCTTAATAAAACCTATTTTGCATACTTATATTGACATATTAATATGCCTTTATCCATTTTCTTGACTTTTATTCTGATAAATTACTTCAAGAAGTCCACATCAGTCATTTCAAAATTAGTTTTCATGGCTATCTTCAATGGACTGATTTGCATTAATAGTGAATATTAGATCATCGACATATAATACAATAATCAACATAACTTCCTTGCATGATTTGATATGTAATGTGGGCTTACTTGCACTCTTGATAAAACCCTTGCTCAACAAATATGAGTCTATACAGATGTACCATGCTCTTGGGGCTTGCTTGAGCCCATACAATCCTTTTTTAGCCTATACACTTTGTTCTCATGCTTGAGAATCTCATATCTAGGTGGCTATCCCATGTAAACCTCTTCTTCAAGCACTCCATTCAAGAATTCTAACTTCACATACATTTGATGCACCTTCCACTTGTGTTGGGCAGTAATGGCTATGATTATCTTTATGGTTTCTAGCCTTGCCACAGGTGCAAATGTTTCATTGTAATCACGTCTGAGCTTTTACTTGTAGCCCTTCACCACTAGCATCGATTTATGCCTCTATATCTTGCCTTTGGGAGTAGTTTTTGTCTTGTATACCCACTTAACTCTTATGACCTCTTTTCCTTTTGGTAGGTCAACTAACTCCCATGTATCATTTCTCTCTATGGCGTGTATTTCTTCGTCCATAACCTCACACCACTTGTTGTCCTTAACTAATTCCTCAAAGTAGATTGGATTATCTAATAGAAAGAGTGCATAATTCATGGTTTCATTTTCATTTTTCTCATACCCTGACTACTCATAAACTTCTTACAAGCTTCTTGTCCTTACTTGATGTTGACTTGAGTTGGAAGAGGAGGATGTTGACTCATGAACAAATCTTTGACCTCCTTGATGGCTACTACCACTAGATGAATCATCCCTATGTGAAATAGGGGTCCATGTTGGTGCATTGGTGGTTGTACCACTTGTTAATTCATATTCAATGAAGGGTCCACTAGCCCTTGTTTCAACATGCTTTTCTCCTTGTCTCTCTTCCCAAGCTTCATGCTCAGTGAATTGAACATCCTGACTGATTATGAGATATTTAGTGATGGGATTGTACAATTGATATGCCTTTGACTGGTCACTATATCCTATGAAAATACACTTCTCACCTTTATCATCCCACTTTTTTCTTCTTTTTTTGGGCATGTGTGCATATGCTACACAACTAAATACTCTAAGGTTTTCAACACTTGGCTTTTGATTACTCCATGCTTCTTGAGGGATTACATCCCTTACACTCTTTTTTAGATAAATTTTCAACAAGTACACAATTGTTGCTATAGCCTCAACCCAAAAATCATTAAGTAAACCTTTTTTCTTTAGCATGTTCCTTGCCATCTCTTAGATGGTCCTATTCTTCCTCTCGGCCACACCATTTTGCTGTGGTGTATACCTAGCTATAAATTGTTTCTTTATGCCATGATCCTTGTAAAAATTCATGAACTCATTGGATATATACTCTCCCCCTCTATCCATCCTCAAAATCTTGATGTAGTGGCCACTTTGCTTCTCCACCATGGCCTTGAAATGCTTGAAGGTATCAAATGCTTTCAATTTGTTCTTCAAGAAATACACCCATATATTTTGGCTGTAATCATCTATGAATGTCATGAAATAAACATTATTGGATAGGGAGGGGGTATTCATTGGACCACATAAATTTGAATAGATAATCTCTAATAGAGCTCTAGCTCTCCATGCCTTACCCATGAGAAATGCACTGCTATGTTGCTTCCCCAATATGCATCCTTCACACACCTTATTTGGTTGTTCTATAAGGGGAAGCCCCTTCACCATGTGCTTCTTATGAAGAAGGTTCAACCCTCCAAATCTCAAATTACTGTACCTAATATTCCAAAGAGTAGGTTCATCTACCATCATTATTTTGAACGCTACTGCAAGCTCACTTTGCATTGTCAATGGAAAAATCTGATTGCTTGCCATGTTTATTGCCACTATCTTCCTATTGTATCCACTCCTATCAAAGATAATGCACTCACCATTCTCAAATCTGACCTTGTACCCCTTTTGCACAAGCTGCCCTCTGTTGATAAGGTTATGTTTCAACCCAAGTACATAGTAAACATCATGAATTTGCCTTTTGTCACCTTGCTTAGTGCAGATTGAAATGTTGCCCTTACCCATAACAAGAACCTTATCATTATTTCCCATCTTCACCTCTAATTTTATTGTCTCATCTATGTGGCTGAACATCTCTTTGTTCCCACTCATGTGGTTGTTACAACCACTATCCAAATACCATGTCTCCTTGCCACTTTGTTTGGAAATGTTGCATGTTATAAACAAGCTTCCTCCTTTCTCATTCCTATTTGGTTCAACCTCTTGTGTATGAGTGAAATTATAATTCTGCCTATTCATGTCATACTCCTTTCTACACTCACTAGTATAATGTCCATACCTCTTGTAATAATAACATTAGATGCTAGACTTATCATACCTTTATGTAGATCCACCTCTATAAGTGTTGTTGCTCCTTCCTCTTCCTCTTCCATGTGACTCTTGATGGCTATTCCTTCCACCTTCTTGACTGCTGCAATTTCTTCCTCTACCTCTATTGTTTGATCCTCTCCCCCTTCCTTTCACATTCACATTGGTATTGAATGGTTGCTCATGGGAGGAGGTGGATGACCTATTCAACCTTTGTTCATGGGTTTGAAAAGAACCCATTAGCTCATCAACCGTCATTTTCCTCAAATCTTTTGACTCTTCTATAACAACCACTATAGGGTCAAATCTAACTAGAAGGCTCCTCAACACCTTCTCAATGATCCTATGGTCTTCAAGGGTATCACCACATGTCTTCATTTGATTTACTATGTTCATTATTCTTGTGAAGAAGTCATTGATTGACTCATTCTCCTTCATTTGTAGGGTCTTAAAGTCTCTTCTTAAGAGATGTAACTTGACAAGTTTCACCTTGTCACTCCCTTGATATGCATTTTTCAAGAAATCCCATGCTTGCTTGGAATGGATAACTATTGATATCCTAGGAAAGATTGAATTAGCTAAAGCCATTTTTATGTAGCTGAGTGATTTGGCATCTTTCCTCCTATTCTCCTTTAGCACATTCTTTTGTGCTTGGGTCAAAGCATTGAAGGCCACCATGTATGCAAACTCATTGTACCCAGCTTCAACCAACTCCCACAACTCTTGAGAGTTGAATATTTTCTTCATTTTGATGCTCCACACATCATAGTTTTTCCCATAAAACATGGGGATCTACTGCCAAGACCCTAAACTTCCTACTACCATGTATAAATGGACTCTTCACCTAGCTTTGATACCAGTTTTTGGAAAAATTTATAGCTCTAATGGTTGTTTTTAGGAGAGAAGACAAAATAAATGTGTGCAAGCCTAGTAGGGCGACAAGCAAGTAACACAATAAAAATATAAAATACTAAAATAGGATAGGGTAGAGTATGACTAAAAAAATACAACTATATATATAAATTGATGCATAAAATATCTATTACAAGTTTATATTAATAGCTACAGCTATATACTAAAGACTCATAAAAAAATTTGATCCTTCTTATCTTTCTTCTTACTACTATCAACAAATATATTCTTTTGTCTTATCTACTCTGCCTCCTATTCTAGACTCAACACAGATTGCTATTGTTGCTATCTCCAAACTAGTGTCATGTTTTTTTCCCCTATTCTATTCTCTCTATAGGATACTACTGTATATTCTCCTACTGCCACTTTATTTTCTACTACTTCTCTCCTAATCACTGCTGCATTGAATTATATTCTACAACTCACATTATTCTAATTTCTTTTTTATTGCATTCATTTTACACCTACCTACTTTCTCCCCCCAAAACAAAATGCACTCCAAATTTGAAATTTGAAATAATTGCATTAAATGTTATTGGTGGTCTACATATTTCATGTTTTGGATCTGGCTAGGTTAGGTAGGAGTTCAAAAAAATAATATTTTAACATCTAGGAGAGTAGGTCTATCACTTACCATGCAAGAACTCTCTCCTTAAGAACTTAGATTCAAATGATCTAAAGCCATGGTCCTATAGAGGAGGGCTTTGAAAAAAAATTCTATGGTCTTTGCTTTGAAAATTTATTAGTTTATTAAAAGGGTTGTATTTAACTAGTGAGGATGATGGTTGTTTATATTCATCCACAAAAGGTATAAATCACTTACATGGAGATTCAAGTGGTTAAGGCTAGGATTGTGATCTAGGTGATTTTGAAGACATGGATGCTCCTTACTCCTAGCTGCTTAGCCAAAAGAACTTACTGATTTAGATGTATGCTTACTCAATATTATAAATCTACTATATATTTAATTTTGAAATATGAGTAGAGATTCTAAATTATAATTCAATGATTCCATGTAATGCCTTTGACATATAAATAAAAAATAAAAAAAATAAGAAAATTTTCTTGTTAAGTGGTTCCATGGATTTTTAATTCTTTTACGTTAATAAATTTTAGGTAAAATATTTTAAGAATCATATATAAACATGTGGTATATATTTTTAATGAGTTCCCATATTTAAAAACAATTGGTTAAAAATGTGGGATTTATATTATAATATAAAATATTCATTTTATTCTTGTTGCATTGTTACAATTCCAAGGGGCCAACCTCATAGTAAGAATAAGAACTCAAGCCTCTTCCATGAGATTGTTTCTTAAGAGTTTAAATAGTTAAAATTTCTTAAACTACTTGAAATATGTTTAAACACAATTATCTAAAAAAATGTGTTATTTTATAAATTGATGCATCTTTATTTTGTGTGCTAGGGTGGTAAGTGACAAATCACTCACAAAAACAAATATGCCTTGAGATTGATATCTCCCAGCATTTTTAAACATCTATAAACACCTAAAAATGGTCCTTAGGTATTTATTACTTGTAACATTGTGCAATTTTAGGGTGTTTGTGTACTTGTAAATTATTAGACCAAATTAGGTGTTATTGGCATGTTGTGTGGGTTATACACTAGTTTGGAACAATCCTATCTACACTCAAACTTTGACACCCTCCCTCTATCTACATATTCCACCCTCAACCAATGCAACAACAAATGACACCTAGCTATATGTGGGGAGAAGGGAGGGGTCTTGTGTATCTATGGGGCACTCAATTAATTTCTCCTTCCCCAATCCCTCGACCTCCTTTGCTCTCTTACCTCAACATTGAGATGTGTAGCAAAAATATTTATATCAGGGAGGTTAAGCCATATATATAGTTTCTAGATAGCTAGATAGATCTATAGGTAGGGACACCATATAGATATCTAGGTTGCCCATATTTAGGTAGGGAGTTATCCCCTCCATATAGAGATAGGGAAGTTCGTTGAGCCCTCCCTCTACACTCCTCAACCCCAACCCTATATAATAATAGATGGCCTCACCTTTCTACCCATCTATATATTTGGGTGGCTCTATATATCTATATGGGCATTTATATCTATATAGGGGAACATAGAAATCTATAGGTACCTAGATAGATATATAAGGGTCAACGTGAATGTCACCTCTATTTATATAGTTCCCCTCTCCTTCAACCCCATATATTAGATATGGGCACAAGGGGGCCTTATCTATGGCCATTCACCCAATAAAGGAGGACAAAGGGAAACCTTTATATTGGTAAGCACCATATATAGATAGGGGCCCTTAACCCCCATATATAGATAGGGGTTCCCCTCCCATATAGAGATAAGAAGATAGGGTCATTGGTCAAGCCTGATGTGCTGCATCATGTCTCCCCTTCTTCTCTATCCCTCTTGTCTCCTTTCTCTATTTTTGAGTTCTTAAGGCATTGTGTCTAGACCTTAGGGTGTTGTGGACATTCCCAGGATTTTTAGTGGCCCCTTTTGGTAAGGGTGCACCCATTTATTGTGGTCTCATCTTTTCATTTTTTGTCATTACTTTGTTGGTTAGCATGCCAATAAGGGTCCTAATTGAAATTCAATTGTCTATAAATATGCAATAATTATATAGACACCTAATTTTGGTATAAGGCCCTTTTTCCATTAGGTATTTTTCACATTTTATCACACTTGGTCCATGTGCACATATTTGGCTATTTTTTATACACTTATCCTTTGAACTAAGTCCCACATAATTATCTTTTGACTTAGGTCTTCCTCATAACTAAACTTTCTATTCAATTTTTACCAATGATAATATAATGATTCAATCCATAATGTTTTAAAACCTATAAATCAACTATTCATTTGCCTTTGTATGACCTCACATGTTCATGAAATATTCAAAACATTGTTTTAGAGTCTTTTCCTAGGTCCTAGCTGACCTAGATAGTTGTCCCCTTAACTTGTGGGTCATATGTACCTTAATTTTCACCTTTTACTAAATTTTATGGTTGACTTATTGTAGATGTGTCCTTGTAGAACCTATATATACAAGTGTACTTTTAGTCATTTTATCACTGGTTCTTCTCATCCACCTCTCTTATAAGTTAAGTCTCTCATGAAAATTTTATGAAGACTTATCAAGATGTCATCACATTTTACTAAGGAATGTGTACATTGATTTAAGTATGATCACATCCATCTTGAAGGTTATAGTAAGAGCATGTAGTTACATTTTATTATCTAGGAGAGATGGTGAAACCTATCTCTTACTTGGGTTTTGATTTCACTCATATGTACTAGAATTACATTAACTCTGATTCCAAGAGTGTGGGATATATACATATGACTCCTCTAAAAAGGATCCCCAAGCTAGTTACCTTGCACACACACTTTGGTCAAATAACAAGAGAAAAGCAATTTTGGAAGTTATGCTCATCAATTCAAGAATTTAAGAGAGTTTTTTATATGCAGACATAGACAAAGGTGCTTTTGAAATTTTAGAAAGATCTAACACTGTCTAAATAAATAAACATTGATTTTGGGAAATTCATAGTGATATTTGACAAAGTGAGATTATTTATCCTTTTGAAAAGAGGAACAAAACCCATAAAATGTTTTATAAATAGAGATATCATGTAAAATTTATGTCAATTATATTGTGGGGGAAAAAATAAGTATTCTATGAAATTTCTAATGAATTTTGAGAAAGTGAGGCATTTTTTTAATCATTATAAGCATGCAAACAAAGACCTCAAAGTTTTCAGATTTAAAAAAAAAAAAAAAAAAGTCATATTCAACCTTTGATAGTGTGCAAGTAAGTCTAGGGGATTTATCTACAAAAACTCTATCAAGATTCAAATTTTTCTCTTGTCTATGT